>JBAIZL010000001.1:62588770-62706270 GCA_036971475.1 Prosapia bicincta | reverse complement strand
GGCGTATCCATTTGTGGCCAAAATTACCATTGGAAGAAAACATAGTAATTGTCAAGAAAGACCCTGTTAAGTAAATTCGAAAAAATACTATTTAGTGCAATACATTCCAATAAATAATAACACTAACTATTCCGAATGGATAGCTAAAAAAAGTAATATTTAAGATATATAAATAGATTATTAATCGAAACGGTATCAAATAACCTAGTTTTTAGGCAAGTTATAACCTAATACAGGGGTTCCCAATCTGTGGTACGAGCACTACTACTGATACGCGGGAAGATTTCAGGTGGTGAACGAAACGTTGGCTCGTCCCACCACTATCCCCTCCTCTGCCATGCTTCACGTATTGTTCCATTCCACTAGCTTCGCGGTCGTCAGTTTGAAACCAACAGCGTGATTGACTTACAACAACGACAACGTCGAAAACAGTGGTGATTAAGGATATAAATATAAAGGTTTCATGGTGTGTTAAACATCAATAACAGTTGTGTGTGTTTTTGTGTACGTCCATAATAAATTATGAAGCAGTTTCTGGTGAACCAAGGGACTTCAAATGATAGTGTTGAAAAACCTAAAGCGCAAGCCAATCGTAAATACGACGAAATCTACTTACTTTGCTTTTATTGTAAAATCCGCCACGGAAAACAATGTCAAACGCACATCACTAACTTCTGTTTGTTTTGAAACGCTCTCGAACCAAAGCATGATATATTATCTGCTGATGCGTTATGAAAATACAAAATACTCTATTTTGGTTTGTGAGCAGATTGAATTTTTAACTCAAAATATACTTCTTTCAAGAAAGAAAAAGGATTCTAAATACTGACACTACCTTAATAAAGGCGTCCTACCTTGCTGGTTATAGGATTGCATAAGAAGGAATGCGTCACACAATAGGTGAAACTTTTTTATTACCGGCCGCTGTGGATTCAGTTTAAGCTGTGTAAGAGCAAAATCAGGCAAAGAAATATAAAAAATACCATTGTCAAATACACAGCTATTAGGCGAATTGGCGAAATGTCTAACAGTATTGCAGAACAACAGTACTTACAATTTCAAGAAAATACATATTTTACACTTCGTATAAGTCCTAGACGAAAGCACTGACATAACAAACATAGCAAAGCTATTTGTATTTGTACGATTTGATTAGCACGAATAAGTTATGGAAGAGTTTTTGTTTTTAAAATCCCTTGAATTTTACACTACAGCAAATCTCATTTTTAACATGAATAAAATTATGTGTTCATAATAGGTATTCCTTAGTCAAAGTGTATTGGTTTATGCACTAATGGAGCAAAAGCTATGTCGGGAAAACTTACAGAACACTCAGGAAAAATAAAGAAATTTGCTCCTGAATGCTGAAGTATAGATGGTGTAATCCACCGGGAAGCATTACCTGCTAATGGCATACCGGAAAATCTAATCTCCGTTTTATCAGGTATCTAACTTCATAAAATTATCCCTTAATCTACTTGAAGAGGGATGATTTTGGTGACAAGTTCAAAACTCTTCTTTTACATATAGAAGTGAAATGGTTATCTAGGGTCAAACCTTTACCCGACTCTTCCAACTGAGGTCCGAAGCTTTAATGGTATTAACTGGAAAAAACGTGAGATTGGAAAAACTTGTTATGTGATGAAGAATAGTTATCAAGGTTAGCATATCTAGCTGGCATTTTCTTTTAGAATCAACACGCTGAGTTTACAGGGAGCCAATTCAACAGCTTTACAACCAATGAAACAATAAACTCTAGCAAGAAAAAGTTAGGTCTTTTATGGCCGCAAATACAGCAGATGAATGTCTCAGCATTTATTACACGCATTTTTTGAAAGAAAGGTATATATCTTCAAAACCAGATTTAATTCTGCACTTTAAAGTGTGCAGATGTGTTTTCAAAGCTGATGGCCGTACTGGCCGTAGATCATCCTCAACATCTCATCGTCCTTCTTTAAATCGTTAATACCAGTCAAAAACCAGTGGAGATCACATACATTCTTTCTCACACACTTGTTGTAGTAGAGGAAGGACATCTGGGGCTGATTTACGAAGTTTCATTAAGAATTTTAAGTTGCAACGTTCCTCAATCAAAACACATAGCATTTTTCCGATGAGCGAGAAAACACGTTACGACACTAACAAATGCTTTAGTCCGACTGAACAAGCTAAGGCTGGGATGTGTTGGGGATATGTCAGGGAAGATGACTATATGATAGGTGTCCTTGAGATTTACACAGCATCTCCAACAGCCTCGTTACTTTATAGCCTCACCTCGTATGTGGCTACGTACGTAGTTATAAAAAATTAAATTTCGTGTTTTGTCAAACATATTTCTAGTCGTTTTTTTTAATTTTTGCCCGTGCACAAGGACGCATATCTGAAGCAGATCTACGATCTATCAAGGTCATGAACAAGGTTCGACTCCTTGTAAAGATGCGAAAGAGTAGGTAGAATCAGGTAGGGTTAAAGTAACACATAAGAGGAACACAAATGTCTCTCCTTTAACCAGATATACAGTTCACCCTATGTCCCTTTCCATTATCAAGTTTCCTAGAGATAAATCTAAAATTGTACCTATTGTTCGTCGGATCATAGGAGCTCATGCACTACTGGCAGTTAACTATGTTAAGTTCCAATGACAGCCTAATCCTTGCAATATCAACAGTATTTCGTAATGACAAACATTAACGTTTTTGTAGTTTTTATTGAATGGTTCAGAAACTGTTTGAACTGTATTTAAAATATCGGCAGAAAGTAAACAATTTTCACAACGTATAGAGATCGATTCAGTAATGTTTCTATAAATTACATGAAGATAACAATGCATTTAATAAAAGAAATCTCATATGGAAATATTTTAATATTTTTAAAATCATAAAAACCTTTAACATTTAGTTGGGATTATTATTATTTACGTCACTGACATGAATTGATTTAATTTAAAATGGAATAGTTACAATCCATTTTTTATTTTACACTTTAGTGTAAGTTACACTTTAAATTGTGTTTAAATTTAATGCTCCAAATCGAACGTACATGGAAGCTTGCGGTTAAATCAGACATGCCTGGCTGTTGTAATTAACGAGTGCTCCTCGACGTGTTGTATTTGGAATTAGAGAATTAAGTAGAATTAAATAGAATCAAGCGTTACACATTGATCGCTTGAGAGGAAGCTTGTTTTGAGATTGGAGTAGCTTGCAAGTGCACGAAAGCTCGACTGGGTTTTTCATACAAAGAAAGTTGTAATCAAAACATTGAACTGAATAATACTTAGAAAACAGTATTGTTATTTCTACGCCTACAAAGTCTAGATATTATTGTAAATAAAGGCATGGATAGGAAATCCCGCGTTGCAGTATATAAGGGAGAAATTATGACACCCCAAGTGATTGGTCAGAAGTAGACTTACTCCATTGGGGTTGAAAATACACTCGTTACACTACCTAGTTCGGAGAAGGAAGGGGAGATGGATTATAGTAGGATTAAGGTTCGGACTATTAATTAAATATGGTATTAGTAAGGTTTTACCCCTATCTCCTAGCACTAGGAATGCCCGATGTCATACTGCTCTCAAGTCAGGCGAAGGGAAGTTTTCACTCAGGAGTTATTTTTGGGAATCCTACAATTATTTGTGTTGTAATTACAAATGACTGTCAACTTATTCGTTTTGATACAGGTTACAGCATCTTGACAACAATGCACAACTCAAGAGAGGACAATTAAACCCCAACTGAAAATAAATATGATTTATTTATCGTTTCACTCTAATAAAACGAAGGGAAACATGTTTCAATGCAGGGCATTCCAGCAGTAACTTCTAGAGGATAAGATACGAGTTTTAATATTCGTGCCAACGCTTTAAGGATGGGTTGAGTGAAATTTCGATCAAAGGGTGTGACTGTTAACTCGGGTAGATACTCTAACAGGTTTCCTAGTTTACTTTCAACATAAATAGGCTGTAAGGGTGAATAAAATTACTGTGTTATTTGCTTGGCTAAATATTTTATCTTCTTGGTTCAGTAGTATTTTTCACATTATTAGTTACAAAGTTAATGGATAAAGCTAGAAATCTAAGGTACCAGTGTTTTGCGTTCGGAAATCAATGACTAAGCTTATAATTTGATGGTTAAAACTCGTTAATAATGACATAATTATACTAATAATAATATTAAGTTAAAAATATTGAGGAAATATAGGTCAAAAGTAGCATACTAAATGATGACAAAGTGGACTTTACGAGCGTAAATTTCTTATAGAGTAATAAACCCGTCTTGGGTACTTGTTGACAAAATAAGGGTGTAGAATATTCCTAGCAATCAAGTACCCTGAAAATCCCGGGTAAGTATGGGAATGTTAACATCTGATGGATTTAGGGAGCTCATACAATTAGGGTATAACGTGAGAAAGCACAAAACCCCAGAACACCGTTGACCGAACGTTATATATTCCAAATGTTTAAGAGTTAACTCTGATTGGCTGAAATACATAAGGTAGAGGGGAGGGGTAATGCTCGTTCTGAAAAACTAAAATAATAATGCAAACTGGACTAAGTTAGGGAAACTTCGGGTGAGTTCTGACGTATTGGGTAGGAGGGGATGAGGTTGTAAGCAATTTTTTTAAAATTCAATGTTAGGTTTAGATTAATTAAAGAAATTATAGAGAGTTTTAATAGCTACTTTTGTAAAGAATTTATAAAAGTGCGACGAGTAATCAATTAAGCAGATATTAAAATGAAAGGAAAAGTAAGGTTAACTACATTATTGTGCAGAAGTGAAGTGTAGAAGTTATTCGCCAACAACCAGTGAATTCCAAGAGAAGAAACAACTTTTATTAACGTTATTAGAGAATATTCAGGAAACAAAATATCTATAATCTAGTGAATTAATTATTATAATAAATTCATAGTTTTATAAATTTTAACCAAGTTTTTTATTAATACATCTACTTTATAGAAGAACCCAACGACCACTAAGAGACTACTGAGAGATCAGTTTAACACTGTATTTATTAAATTTGTATTGAAAATTATTACATATTTTTATTATAACGTTTATTGTCATGTAACATCCTTAATCTAGTCTACTAAATTTATAGTAAATTTAGTACTAGTTATTCAATCAAACTTTTTCACTGCATTTATGTGATTAGAGATACTGACCTAACTTATTCTCGGAATTATCCACTCATGATACTAGGGTTTAAAATACATATCTCTAGGGCCTTACACTAACATTGCCTGCTTGACCTAAGGTTAAATTGTGATACTTAGAATATGTATTTATGATCGACACACACTCACACACACACAAACACAAAGCACATGTATGGACGGAATATATTGAATTTGTTTACAAGTGAACCAATTGGGCCTTATTAGGTGTATCGCGAATTTGCCAGGATTTACTTCTTCTGTAAAAAAATAAACTGTATTACATACTTGAAAATAAGCTATATCACAAGTATTTATACATTTTTAATTCACTTTGCTAAGAAAAAAGGATGAGTCTTTATTCTGTGCAATTACTATAAGATTAAGAATCGCTTTTAATTCTTACTAGATACGGCTCCAAAACAACATGGTAAGAACCATAGCAGATTTGGATAGGGCGAGGGACAGTGCTGCTAGTAATGGCAACTGGGACCTTTGGAATAACGCGGAATAAAATATAAACTAAGTTTAACCTAATTTCCAAACAAATTTAAAATTAATAAACTTATCCATTAAAAATTTCCCCCTCGTGGACACTCACGTTGACGCGGTAAGTGGGCTTAAACTTGGAATTCCATTAGCTTAAGCAAACCCAAGTGAACTAAGAGGTGTCCACAGAAGCTGCATAAGACCACTGCAGCCCCCTAATACATACACAAATATGGCAGAATGAATCAGAGAGTAAAACATTCCGGAGTATTAGTCCCCCAATCGGATCTCCGGGTGGGGACTGCTTTCTGTTATAATAAGCAAAGAAATAATCATCCTGATCGTCTTAAAGTAAACATCTGGAATATCAAGGACGAGCACATTGAATGTGTAAAAGAATTATATGGAATAGATAGAAATATTATTATGAGAAATCGAGGAGTGGGAAAAAACAAAAGAATCGAATTATGGTGTCTTAGCAGAAAGCAGGCAGTAGAAATGCATATCCAAATGAAGAAAAAGTCAAAAGATAAGAAGATGAAACAACATATATCATTGGGTACAAACTTTAATGAACGTGAGAGAAAAACAAAAGACCTGCATAATTCACACATTAAATATCAATCTCAGAAATGTTTGCACTGGAATGCCTGCTCCTTGATGAATAAAATAGAAGAGTTGAAACAAGAATTGGATTTGAGTAATGCTAAGGTTATATGTGTTCAAGAGGCATGGTTGCCTGTAGACGAAAAGCGGCACCCTCGTTTCAAGAATTTTAATATTTTTAACAATTCACGAGCAAATGGCAGAGGTGGTGGTGTCATAACTTTGATACATAAATCTATAGTTGTTAGAAGTCATCAATCTATCACCACCACAAATATGGAAGCATTTAGCTGTGACATAACTATTAACCAAGATATTAATATAAAAGTAGTCAACGTATATTTTCCTAATAAATTAGTAACTGATGAGAAACTTCAAAAATTGCTGATTTCAGATAAATGTTTCCTTATCATGGGTGATTTTAATGCTAGACATGGCTCTTGGAATAAAGGAAATGACAACAGGAATGGCCTAATAGTTTAGTACAGGATCATTGAGTACATTGGACCTTACCCTGTCTTCTCCAGATCTGTTAGACATAATCAGTAATTGGTTTGTGGGTAAAGATCTAATTAGTGACCACTTCCCAGTATATTTTAATATCGACAGTAAAGAGGGAAATGTTAATGCACATAGAATTATTACTACGCAACATAAAATAAGGGATGCAAATTGGCCCCTACTTAGACATCTTACTAATAACACAGTAAACTGCACAGAAAGTAATACAGAAAACATTGTACATAAACTAATGATTGTTGCCTCGGAAAGTATCCCTAGCATTAAGGTAAATAAAAATAAACAAAAGCCTAGTAACATTTGGTGGGATAAGAGAATATCCCTCCTTAGATTAGAAAGACAAAAAGCCAGAAAAATGTGGAAGAAATTTAGAGCACCCGAAAATAGAAGCAAATACAACCAGGCTTCGGCTAAATGTAAGAGAGCTATAAAAGAGGCTAAAAGGACCTCTTGGCATGACTTCATAGGTAGCATCCAAACACACCTTGCTCAGCTGTATGGAAAAGATTTAAAGCAATTCAGGGAAAACCTGATAATAAAATCTATCAGATCACAAATCCGGATGGGATCATAACTACTAATGATAATGACATTGCTAGTGTATTTAACAAATTATATGTCAAAAAGTCAGGTATTGAGGAAAATTGGCCGACTCATCTGAAGAATGAGAAAAAGAGCTTTCTTACAACTTTGAATGAAGCAATTTCCCAAACAGATATCTGTGATAAACATTTCACAGAAACTGAAATAAAGGCTGCAGTAGCACAATTGAAGTCATCTACGCCAGGAGAAGATAACATTCATAATTTAATGTTACAGCATTGTTCTGAGTCATTTATGGAAGAAATAAGATGCAATTTTACACAAATCTGGGAGACAGGTAACATACCACAAAAATGGAAACAGGCTATAATTATTCCACTTGTAAAACCAGGAAAATCTCCTGAACTTGCTTCTTCTTACAGGCCTATAGCCTTGACATCATGTCACGGTAAACTTTTGGAGAGACTGGTTAATAACCGCTTAACTTGGAGGCTTGAAAATTATAATCTGCTGGGCTCATGTCTTTTCGGGTTCAGACCTAAACGAAGCACCTGTGATGCTTTACTAAACTTTACAGAAAGTATACATACCGGATTCTCAAACAAAATGTGACCTCACCTACTAAAATCTGTCGCTATGGAATTGATAAACACCACATATAACAACTTTGTAAAAATCTACACAGATGGTTCCGTTGATAAAGAGAACCATAGGGGAGGAGCAGCTTTTCATTGTCCAGAATTAAACGAGGATTACTATGTGCCCAGCGATTCCTCTTCAAGCATGAATGCTGAATTGATGGCCTTAAATGCTGCTTTGGTTTTTAGCAATACTATGGATGCACAGAACATCTGCATTCTCACCGATTCCAGGTCGGCCCTTCAAGCCCTTCAAATACAGCACACTACAGACTACCATTTTCGAACATCTGAAATAACTAAATTGTTAAAAAACTTAGAACACAAAAATATTGTATTTCAATGGATCCCCAGTCATTGTGGTGTTCCTGGGAATGAGGAAACTGACAGATCTGCCAAGGAGTCTTGCAACTTGTTTCCATCTCCTGAAAGTTGTTACTCCTTAACTAATTGCAAAGAGGCAGTTGATAAAGAATCTCACAACTGTTGGAGAAAGAAATGGAGAGAATGCCATACTGGGCGCGAATATTATTCAATACATAAACAACCTAATGATCCAAAGATCTTCAAGTCATTATCACGTTCAGTGGCATCTTTTGCGGCACGAGCTCGTATGGGACACATTGTCACCAATACATATTTGAAAAGGTTTCATAATACTAACTACTCTATCTGTGGAGTGTGCAAACAAGAAGAGGAAACATTAGAGCACATACTTTTGAAGTGTCCTGTAACAGCAGCAACAAGGAGTCCCTTGATAAAACATCAAGGACGGGAATGTACCCTGGACAGAATCTTGAAAGAAAGTTGTTTCTGGCCATTGGCAGAGTATGTGTATAGGAGACATCGAGCCATCGAGGCCAACCTTGGAAGCTCGTAATAAGAAGTAAGAAGTAGAAGTAAGTATCCATTGAAAATTTTAATGACACGTACAGATATTTATTGTAAAGTTTCATTGCACGCATTTATTGTTTGGATATAATGTTGAGAGGTTTGGGGGAGGGGTTGGGTATTAAAGCGCCCAACTTTGCTCTTAACCCCACGCTATTATATATCTTTTAAATAGCATCTTTGAAATTTTGAAAAGAATAATTAGTTTCTTACTGCTCAAACTTTATGAAATACGCTGTACCGCTAAAATTAGACTTTTAATGGACTTCATTTATTGAGAACTGTTTTGAAGGGATGAATAGTAATATGGATTGTCGTAATCTAAAAAACTGCCCTATAAGGTGAAGTGTTAAAAACGTGGATTTGATTTCACAGAAGTTGATTTATTTTTCTTGTATTTTTCGATGGCTTTATTTCATTTCTTAACGATATAGAGAGTATTTTAGATTTTAACATGCTTTGAATATTATTCTATTACATCGTTGAATATTATATTCTTGAAACATCTTAAGACAACTTGGAACTTCTCTGATGTAAAAAACACTTTAAAAATCTGTCATCTGAGACTTCCATTTACTCTCATATGTACCGGCAAGCCCGTGACCTAGGCTACGAACCATAACTGCAGCGGCTACCCGAATAAACTAGGCCACAACCGAAGACTTTAGATCTTGCCAAACAACAGCGACCACGCACAACGCTAGTTAGTGTTTAATCATCAAGAAAATTGGAGTTACAAGAGCCCTTTAGCATTCGAAGTGCACCAAGTACGATTTAATTTTTTTTTTAATTGTGCATTACGTTTAACAATAAATAATATAAATAAAATAAAAGAACAACAATATTATAGTGCTCTCTCTTAATATTTAAGAGCTCTACATTTGAAGGCGCCATCGTTACCTGGTCCTATCATTATTGCCTTCACAAACTTTATTTCAAATTTCACTATGTTTTTGCATCTTTTCAAGGCCTAGCTCTATGTCGAAACACCTTTTTGTTCTGTAATAGGCTAACGGTGCCTTTGTTACGTCGTTCTGTTGTTAGTTTATCAGATCCGATTAACCCCAAAGAATGTTCTCAGCTCCCCTCGCTGAGAATGTTCTCGTCCACAGGTGGTTGTTGAATTACGACAACTGCAGAGGCACACGGCGGCGGCTGTTGAAGCTCATGTGTAAGCGTCTATATGAATGTAGCACTCTCTGCGGCCTTCCGCTGCATTTAAGAAATAAATCAAATCATAACGCACGTGCCGTGCTCAATGTAAACAGAAATGGATTTCGTCAGGGGGTATTAAAGAAGTGTGAAAACATTTAAACACATAAAATTAAAAAAATGTAAGTTATCTGAACATACCTTAACAGTAGACCTAGAAACCTAATATTCAGAAAAAACCAAGTACAAGTGTGAAACTAACCGACCTTGTATGTTTGGTTGACGGAACGTAGAGTTGAACAAGGGGATTTGTTTAACACTAAACACAGATAGATAGGTTATTTTATCAACATAATCATAAGTGTGAAAATTGTTATTGTCTTTTACTTTAGAGGATTAGCTTTAAATGTATTATGAATTATTACTTATAGTTTTTTTCTCCTATTTATTACGTTGAATTCTTATTTCACGTCATTTGCCTACACATTTACTTACTAATATTTCCCATCACCTTATTTCAGCTTTCTCTATTCACTACAAATGCTTCTAGTCCGTAACTGAACTTTAATTCCGTAATATAAAACTCATTACTTAATTATCTGTTTCTTCCTTACTTAATAACACTAACTAATTAATTATCTCCCTTACTTAATATGGTTTACTACTTAATTATCTCCCTTACTTAATATGGTTTACTACTTAATTATCTCCATCACTTAATATCACTTACTACTTAATTATCTCCATCACTTAATTCCACTTACTACTTGCTTATGTTCCTTACTTAATATCATTTACTACTTAATCATCTCCCTTACTTAATTCCGCTTACTAGTTAATTATCTCCCTTTCTTAATATCACATACTTCTTAATTATCTCTCTTACTTAATATCACCGACTACCTAATTATCCCCCTTACTTCATAACATTTACTAGTTAATTATCTCTCTTTCTTAATATCGCATACTACTTAATTATCCCTCTTACTTAATATCACCGACTACCTAATTATCCCCCTTATTTCATAACATTTACTACTTCACCATCGCCCTTACTTAATTCCGCTTACTAGCTAATTATCCCCCTTACTTAATAACACTTACTACCTGATTATCTCCCTTACCTAATTCCGCTTACTAGCTAATTATCCCCTTACTTAATAATACTTACTACTTAATTATCTACCTTACTCAATATCCCTTACTACTTAGTTATCTCCCTTACTTAATAACACTTACTAGTTAATTATCTACCTTTCTTAATATCACATACTACTTAATTATCTCTCTTACTTAATATCACCGACTACCTAATTATCCGCCTTACTTCATAACACTTACTACTTTGTTATCTCCCTTACTTAATAACACTTACTACTTTGTTATCTCCCTTACTTAATATCACTTACTACTGTTATTTAGCCTCTTTATTCCTTTTTTTTAATTTAGAACCTGTCACCAATATTAACGTGTATTTCCCCGAGTGGTGGATTTGACTAACTCTCTCTTGTTTCTCTTGGATAGTTTTCGTTCGTGTTAGATCCCCTCTTCAATCTTAAATTGGCCACCTTATGCCCCTAATTTGTCTTCTGCGCTAGAATTCCCTTTCTTAGCTATCTCTTAGCTTGAATTGAAACGTCTGGAGATGTCCCAAGCTTCAGGTGTTGACTGGTCATGCTTTTTCTGCACCTCTAGACATTATTATCCCTAAATCTACCTGGTTCCCTGGATGTATAGCTAACTCTCTTCTTCTGTGGTCGACCAACTTCATAGTTTACATACAATGAAACCTTTGGAAGAGTATTATTATTTACGGTGAATCAGGTGCGTGCAGTAACGCTTTTTGGCAGGAATATTTACAACTGACTATTCTTTAATAGTTAGAGACAGTTTACTACGATATCTTACAGTTTAAATATTTACAAATATATTCTTAACTTTAAGATTTTCGTTATAAAATATACCTACAGTTATAATATGTGTCATTTATTATTTAATGCACTTCAAAAACCAGCATACTGTAAAACAACACTTACAACAAATATTTCTGCAACGATTTTATTCGTTAAATGATGTATCTCTAAACCTTTCAGTTTCCACTTATTATTTTGTCCAAATATTATATTTCTGAATGTCTCTATTACAATATTTCTGTATTACCGTATTATCCTAATCTTCACGGGCTATTGGGCAGGTTGATGATTACTGGTTGCAGCATTTCCTGCCTAAGATCTCCCATTCTGAGAGCCCGACCCTTAGGTAATTCCAACAGAGCCCGGATAAAGGTTCAATTCCAATACAAGTACCGAATCAATCATGACCGTACGAAAGGCCAGGCTTTTCCGGAAGGTTTTTTTTTACCCCTGGACGGGTTGGTGACCTGTTCAAGCTCTAGTGGTTGAAAGTTCTAGCTCTTACAGAAAAGCCCTTGAGCTCTTGGTACCACATCTGTCCAGATATCAACCCATTAATCTTAGCGAGGAACCCTCCTGGTTCCTTGCTCTTAACTGAGGTGAAAAGACTATTTCCGCTTACACAGGTTATGGAAAGACTAAATATAGGAAAGGTTTATATACGTATATAAACCTCCGGTAAAGGTGGTCATGGATTACGTGTGACCATGAGTCGATTGCATTAAGTTGACCTACTCTATATCTGGGTCATAAAAAGTTTGTTCCAACTCTCTCCTAGTACAAGTTACAATCCTTAATAAGAAAAAGGATAGGAAAAGGTTAGATGGGATTAGGTAAGTCTAAGGAAAAGTTATAATAAATACTCCTACTGAAAATAGGGGAATATTATAACATAGTTAAACAACGTCTTTTTCCTGGAGTATACTACTACTCCTAGAGATATGACCACCCTTACCCAGACGTGTTGAGGCCAAGATCACGGTTCTACAAGCAGATAAACCAATATGATGATAAATCAAATTCTGTTGTAACTTTATTTTCTACAGTCAATCCGCTTTAACCATCAAGACTATGGGATCCCCCATCCTCTACCATTCAGTCTTCCCAAAATAACCAACAGATATTGATCGTGTAGAGCTAGCAGATCGTTAGTTGTACTGAGTTTCAGAACGGTAATCAGTAATTGCAATCTGCAAAAGCTTCCAACTCATGGGGAAGCGATAGATTTATAGTCTGAGAAAGAAATATCAGTAAGAAGTGCCCCTCAACCCTCAAGTGCAACTAGACAAAAACAACCTCAAAATAAACTCATTTTGCAAAATGTTACAACCAGGATCTAGAATTTTGTTGGAAGAGAACGCAAGCTGAAAAGTTTCCTATTGGTTTCGTGAACCAAGATGTATATAAATATCCTTTTTATTAAAACCAAACTCTCAGTTGTTTGTTTTACTTATTCTAATAAATAAAAATAATTATATTTTATTATTCAAGTGATTGATATTACAATAAGTTATAATAGTTTAAACGCGGGAGATAAATCTTGTGAAATTTACATTATTTAAGAAAGGGAAGTGCATTCTTATATTACCTATACGTTGTAACGTACAGCAATAAGTAAAGACTTGGCTATGATATAAAATATTTATTTTATGCATAAGGACTTATCAAAGTTCCATTATCAACGACTATTCCCATTTATACGTTAGCGCTACTGCAGGCAATTCAGATGTGCCTGAATATTATTGTGTTTGATAATATAATTATAGCTTGAAATTTAAAGAAATAATAATACATTATTCTTTTCTATTTGCAACCAAAAATTGTCTTCAATGTAACTCCGCCGCGCCTATAGGTGAATAATTTCCGAAACTGTCGCACAAATCGGAATTCGTAATACCCGCTTCAGTAGGAATTTTTAATATAACCCTCCACTGGTCCGTAGACAGTGTTTACTGGTTAGAAAAATCAATAATTATATTTCCCATCTATGACATGAATTTTCAGGTATTTTTAAAACACCTGAGTAAATCAATTGAGTAAATCAATTTACAATTATTCTAGTTTTATGGAAGGCATTACCGAGTTGTTGATTTCATGCCTTACATAATTTAACAGTTCTAAAAGTTATAATATTGTATATTTTACTATACATTATTATTTATGGCTAATTAATATTACATTTTACAATATATTATTTTTTATAAAGCTTACAAATATTAATTAGCTAACGCGAGGGGTCATGAAAAGGAATGTACAATAGGTCTGCTAGTGGGGGAGGCGCGACATTCAGTTATATATATACATATATATATATATATATATATATATATATATATATATATATATATATATATATATATATATATATATATATATATATATATATATAAATAAATAAATATATATATATATATATATATATATATATATATATATTATATATACATAATAAAATTGGTCACTTAATATATGTAAATTTCTAAAAAAAACTCAATCTAACTTTTTTTGAACAGATAAACATCTCATAGTACAAGGTTAGCTACTATTTCTACCCTAGAAATAGCTCACTAGTACTACTACTAGCTCACTAGTAGTTATAGATATCTTTTCCAATATCCATTCCCTCGGGGTCTGCCCCCTCTTCTCTTTCCGTTTGCTCTGTAACACACTGAGTTTTACAATAGTTCAGCTTTAATTATTATATACTCGTTAAATATGTTCAAAATTATTTACTTTGCTTACTTCTACCTAAATTAATTCTGAAATAATCTAGTGTTTAGCTAAGGTAGGGTTTTACCAAACAAAGCAGCAGATTAGGTCATATACTTACAGTGGTAGGTCTCAAAGCTGCAGCAGCCTAATCAAATAATACATTCGTACAACGGTTTTTACACACATATAATTATCGAAATAAATTTAATATTCGGTCGTACATCTTTGATGGTTTTATGGGTAGCAAGTATACAAGCGACTTTACCCAAGAAAGGTTTTAATGTCTATTTTTACACATTTTAAGGTACTAAAGATTTTTATCAGACTAATTGTATTATATCAGTCTTCCTACAAAGAAGCAAAGAGGCTCTCTACTAACATTTTTTCATGACCGCGCTAGGGAATATGTCTACTTTAGACGTACACTTCCTCATGTGACAATAAATCTCAGTGCAAGGGAACAATATTATCCTGTCATACCGTCTACTTCTAGTCCGTTCTATACTGAAAACTTTATATCTTGTTTTTACATATACAGGTATTCGATATCAAGGATGTAGTGTTCCTTTTAGTTAATCTATGTTAAGTAATATATCCAATCCTATGTAGGCGATGACAATCACACTAGCTGGAAAAAAAACTAGAATCAAATAAAGTCTATAAACACAATAAATATACACAACATAATAATATAAAACTTTAAATCATACGAGTTTCAAATTTAGATGTCATCATCATCATCATTGAGGTTACCACAAACATATAACTTTTACATAATATGTCTCGATAAGTCAAGCCATATGTTTGTGGTAGTATCACTGATGTTTATATAAAAGTCAGAAACGCGTGTGAAATTAGGTATTATTTAAATAAGTGAGTTGTGTATATTTATTGATTTTGTAACCTTAACTTACAAGCCAGCGCGAATATTGTTTACAAATAACACCTGGTAACGGCATACTAATTAAATAATGATCTATTTATTATAATTAAACAATCTATTTTTCCTAACGTAGGCCTAAATTTGATTAAAGTTTTACACTGAGATATACCAAAAGTTGTAAACCTTTACTACTAAAACATATACCTTGGTGAACATATTGCGTTCATGTTATAACGATGCCACTTGTGTATATAGAAAAAGCACTCGGGAGGTACGTTGGAATGCTTCGAGACTTGCACAACCTTGAAAGGGTTGGTTGCGAAAACGTAATGTAATTTTCATTATAGAATGTTTTACTTATATTCTCGTAAAAATAATATCATTTCACTACCCAGGAATTTTGATACGGGTGGGATTATTTGCTTTGGTAGAAGGTTTCTTCTTTTTCGCATTAAATTTTCATGTTTAACGTAATATAAGAGAAAATGAATTTTGATACCGACAAGGAGCTCCTAAATTGGTTGATATTGCGAATTGTATATTTTGTAATATCTTGAGAACGTTTTCTCTTTCTTACTAAATTGTTTCGTTACATTTTATTACTTTATATTTTAGATGCGGCTTCTCAAATTTAACCCAATTGTAATGTCATTACGGAAACCAGAGGAGGGAAGCAATTACTTTTCCTAATCCTATCCTTAGGGATTGATCGAATCTAAACGAGAAGAAAAGCACCATATTTAAAACAATTGGGAAAAGTAAAATCACCTATAGCAGTAGAGGATTTCATATAAAGGAAAGGAAAAGATAGAACTAGAAGCAACAGAAAAGGATTTTGGGACACGTAAGACGGGTAGAACTAGATTTGAGGGAGTAAATTACAGACGAATAACCGAAGCCATGAAAGTTATGAATTCAATAGCTGACTTTATGGGTAGCCAACAATAGTATAAATATGTTTTGCGTACCTGAGGATAGACATTCTAAATAAATTCTAAAATGGAAGCTCTACTGTGGAAGAAAGAGATCAAGACCTCGACTTATTTGGAGAGAAGGTATGAAATCGAGATATGAAAGGCAGAAGATTGGATGAAATCCCATGGATGAACCTTGAACAATTTAGACTGAGTAAAGTAAGAGACAAGAAAACGTTTAAAACGGAACAAATAAAACATTATTCTTAAATCGAAACATTTATAGAATATATTATGATGACTGGTTACTTTATCTTAAACGCCTATTTTATTTCCAGGTATTCAAATACACAAAACTTAAAAAATATACAAAATCTCATTATGGCCGTCAGAGCACTATGGCTGACACAATGAACCCTTCATTTGAGGAATGTAGTTAATAGAGGTTTTATACAGTACATTTAATAAACTTAACAATAACATTTATCTATTAATTAGAAAATATTGTTCTAATGTCAAATGAAAATAAAGTCAGCTGGTGTAAAGTCTATCCACTATAATGACATTCCGCAATACTGCTGAAACTGGTGAGGTTACAGTAATACCAAATAAGTTATTAATATACAAAAAGATGTTGGTGCATAGTCTTTCCCAACGCGCAATCTTGCTCCAACTTAATGTGTGTATTATTATAGTAACTGATAATATTCTCTTGTGATTTACGGTACACAGTTTGACAAGGTTACGTGTCATTCTACGCTGACGCATCAGACAGATCTAGAACTATCTAGGAGTAAAGCGGCTAGAAATTATGTGAAATTATTAGAAGCGGCAAGTCGATATATAAAATATGTTAGATGTAAAGAGAAAGTAATTGCAATGTAGAGTGTGTTAAATGTGAATATACTATTTCCGAACTCTGTATTCATTATTAGACCCAATTAAATTATTATTGTATGCTTTTATATAAGTTAAGTTGTGTCCCTAATATTAGGTATAAAATTTCATAAATTAATTAATTGTTGTTTAGTCTGATATGAGCTTATAATTTATTCAACCACTACAAGAACGTAATATTATTGTAGAATACAGGGGCCCGTGTAAAGTCATAATGTTGCGTTTGAAAGACTTACGATCATTGGATTCTATCATGGCCTTAGCATTATCACTATCCAATCACAAAACCTTGCTAGTAACCACTCGGTCATTTCAAGAGAAGCAGTTGAAACAAATTTAGTTGAAGAGATTTCCAGGTTAACATGAGAGTCAGCTTACCAAAAGTTGTCACTTTTGAATTTCTGACTAAAAGTACAAATATTCCTAAAATTGCAACTCTCTGAAAATCATAATACAAAAAAGCTGTCTGGGTTTTGTGGCACTATTATGTGTTTTTTTTAAAGTCAAAGGTCTTCATCATCTCAAAATAGATTATTACAATTATATGAAAAATGTGATCACATATGAAATGTCCTTTCAGGATTAGATTAATATTTTTCTCTTCAATATGCTTGTTTTTCTTCCAAAGCTTATACCTCCAAAGCAATACCTCCATTTTTAATCAGTCTCCAATCTCTCACTGGATCGAATCGTATTACAGTGACTGCTTTTATTTTTACTATAGTAACATCAGCTCAAAAGGTCCTTACTGAAAGCGTATCTCTATAATTCAATTTACTCTAGCCAATAAACCATTCATTGGATATCTTTGAAGGATCTGAGGAAGCAGGTTTGAAAAGGTCTTGGAGTTTAATCGACTTTCGTTTGTAAATGTTTGTATGATTCTGTGACAACTGTATGATAAGTTTTTATATTATATAAAAAGGTAATTGTAAATATTTCGTTCAATACTTTATTGTAATTGGCAAGAATATATTGTGTATATTGTAAATGGAATGGAGTACGATGTTCAAAAAATGTAATACTTTTTTTAAAAAATATCTATTTCTTGCTTAATCATCTTTGAAGTAACGGATCAACATTTTCCCTGTGTCTACTGACTGGTGTAGGAAAACATGTTTATATTTAAGACATTTTGTAAATTGACTTTAACTATTTCTTTCTATAATCTCGGATTTTCTAGGGTTTAAAAAGTCTGTATATCCAATACTTTTAAAGATCTGAGAGACCGTGCTATTAGGCTCTTATTATTATGCTATTGAAAAATTATACTTCAAGTAAAATCTTTCATCATTTATTCTGAAAACTGTCAATAAAATGTAGTTTTTTTGAAACGTGACCTTACCTCTGTTTATGTAATTGTTTTACCATAATTAAAATTTAGTTTTATTTATGTAAATATTACATCAACATTATATAAACCCTAATTAATTCAATTTTTATGTGTATTTTGTGACCAGAGTATTTTGTGTGTACTACAAATCGTATTCATTTTTATTCTCGTTTCAATCATACTACAAATATATTGATATAAAATCGAATTCATTTTTTTTAAAGCACACAATAGGGGGCAAATAGCAAGACCATTCAGTCTAAAAACGCATTGATGAGATTGTAAGGATCGATCGGCCGGGAGCCTGACTTCACAGCGTTCTCCCAAAAGTTTACCAATCATAATCCTATCTATCTATTAATTTTCTTAAGAAGGTCTCTAAAGTGTAGGCCCATCTTTATGATCCCGATGGAGAGTAGGTCAAGGGACGCTGTATCACGTGATGCTATATTAACCCCTTCATACTAAGGATATATATTACGTATCCCACCAATCGTACCTGTGCTTACAGTCCTTTGTTCTTCTCCATTGTCGAACATTAGCTATTTTCTCTCCCAACCAAAGTGTGATATATAATTTATTATTATTATGACAATATCCATTACCGCTCTCTGGTGGCTAGAATAGAAACACGCAACACTCCTTCTACAGGTAACTTGGCTATATATAACTAAATTTGTAAAGTTATTATTCAGTTTAATACAAAGTAGATTACTTCAAAAGGGCTTAAATAATTAACTGTCCACCGAAAAAAATCGTTAAGTAATATAATTCTAATGATAGACACCTAGATCTAAACAGCTTTATCCATCTTCTTTCTATATTCGAAACGTACAAAAAATACAGTATGAACCTAACAAGTCGTTAAAGAAACTCATTACTTTCTGTGTAACAAAAAAATTACAAAAGGTAAAACAGACTTAAGACTAATTCTCTCTCTCTCTCTCTCTCTCTCTCTCTCTTTCTCTCTCTCTCTCTTTCGCTCATTTTTTTGTATGTCCCTCTAAATTATCTTTCACGTTTAAATTGTTTCAGACCTACGCCTCTCCCTTTTCACGTAGACCTATCTATTTGGACCAATGTTTTCAGCACTATATGTTTCAGTACGTGTACATTCAGTATGATTGTTTCTTCTTCATAACCTTATCACATACATCTCATTCTAATCAGTTTCAATCTCTCACTGAATAAAACCATGGACAGTTGCGGCTCTAATTGTTACCATAATATCGTAGCATCGCCTCAAATATATCTTATAGAAAGCGAATCGCTTAAAATCAATTTACTTCATCCACAGGATATCCATGAGTGATCCGGAAAAGTCTTGTTTAAAAAAGTGTTTCTTAGTTTGGAATCTTTGAGTTTTTTATTTTGTCTGGTTTCCTCTCTTCCTCACATATGGTTACTGCATGTCTCTCACCCTCTTTCTTTAGTCTCTTTTTCACCCGCTAGCATGTCTTAATTTTTCGGTATCTTATAATATGACACACAACTCAATTCATATCTCACATTATATTTATCGCTAGACGTATTTAAACGTTATCGGGATATAAAAAGTATCTTTAAACGTAAGAGTTTACTTGTTTTAAGGATCATGAAAAGGCTTTATTAGGTCAGGTAAAATGATTTTCACAGTAGCATCACTTGTAGATACAAAGTGCTCCAAAATATTTCTTCTGTTTCATTTTCATATAACCTTTTACCCATAGGCATAAAGGCTTTTAAAGGACTATTTTAAGGCTATGTACGTTGATAGGATAGGCATATATATCACAAAAACGTGAAATCAGAAATTTACTACAACAGAAATAAAAAATGAAGAAATAATTTCAAACTTAAAGTTTTGCAAAACACAATTCGTCTTATGACGTGTCTAGCTGTAAGTGGAGTTGGTAATAGTGCTTAATTGGTATTCATAAATATGTTGAAGCAAATTATTTTAGTAGGTTACAATTCTAAATTCATGACATAATATGTAATAAAGTAAATAAATCTCCGACACCGAGTATTGATATAAATCGATGACACACATTCAATAAATTATATTATGTTATAAAATATATTATTAAAATATGACTTAAACTTTATTGTACCTAAACAAGAATCTTATTGGGCATATTTCCTAGTCGAAATTTGAGAGCTATTAACTATTACATTTTAAACTTTTAAAAAATCTTCTAACAAATTCGAGAGCAGGTTTATTAATGGTTCTCGAAAGTCGACTCGGAAATGTACCAATTAAGATTCTTATTAGAAAATTACAGTGTATGTGATAAGTGAAAAAAAACAGTATTGCTGGGATAAAAATAATAAAATAATATGTTTATATAAATTATATGATATATATATATATATATATATATATATATATATATGTATATATATATATATATTTTGGTATGTAATATATTCTAATATAGTACATTCTTATATGAGAAAGGCAAAATAAAATACAGGAGAGTCAGGTACAGATTTCTATCTTTTGACGTGAACTATATTTCAAGTCATGTTAACGCCGTTCACTCTAAAAATGAAAGAAATATTTTACATAAAAAGCATGGAATGAAAGTGCTTCCAGCCATTTACCTCCGAGTCTTGTTTCTCTCTAACGACGACACATATTTCTTTTAAGGTCTTAACGATGCTTATCCATGGCACGATTGTTGTAACCCTTTAATGATACAAGACCAATGATTGAAATTATTTTCAGTTTTAAAATACCTTTACGACGATAAACATCTGTGTAAAGTTAGGCTGAGATATGTTTGCAATTTTGCTTACATAGTATAATATACAACACGAGCAAAGCCTTCGGGAAATATATTTAAAATATAAAACAAACTCACTGTATTTGATATTACGATAAAGTTCTAGCAATAAATTTTTAATAATAGAAGTCATGTGCGTGTTTTATACTTATTCAATAACTAAAATGATCAAAGCAAAATCCATTTCTTATGTGATCCCTCGAATAACGTTCCAATGGATCGATATATTACTAAATTACACCAGGATCGCACAAGATTGAGCTGCAAACTTCTATACAGGCTAATGCAAGAGTAGACCCACATCACTTGGAGGAGTAATTTATTTATCTAGACTTTCCACACAAGGTACGCATTAAGCATCAGTACTAGTTAACCTATCGCAGTCTCAAAGTGGTATTTCCGTAGTACTTTGTACCATTGCTGTTACACTATTAAATCTCCTGTTTACTGACTTCAAATGCATACATACAAGACCTAATCTCATTGTTATAACCGCAAATATACCTGTGTGTCGTTTTGCTTTTGTAGACTGATGCAATCTTTAGAAACACTCTATTACAGGTTCCGATATATTCGGCTTTAATTAGGTTTTCATAGCGTTTTAACGTTTTCCTATAAAATCCTTTTGCCTATAATAAACTTCAATGCATTTCAATTAAATTATTATCATAAAAAAGGGTTTTGTTGTGGTAAATTTTTATTTATTTCTATAATTAGTTGTTAAAGAATTCGCTAAAACTGTAAATAATTTACTGCACTTGTAATATATGTAAATATCAAATCATTTTAAATATATTTTGTCTCACTACAAACAATGAGATTATTTTTGTGTTATGCGAGTGCTTTGTAAAATTGTTACCTTTCTTATAAACGATATTTTTTTGAAACTTGAAACTTTCTATCCATTGAGCTATCATAAAAATTTTTAAAAGTGGCTTCTATAACACTAGGTTGTGCTTTTTCACAAATTGTCTAATAAGTACTTGAGTTTTATAACTGTGCTAGATAACAGACAGTATTTAACGGTGTTCACCTATGTTCTACGTGTAGGGAGATATTCGGTTAACCGTATTGAGAAAGTGTGTGGTTGGCAGAAACACAGTTGCCCTTGGGCGAAAAGTATTGTCTCGCCCGAAAGTTACATATAGGGGAAGTTATCGCGCAGCAAAATTTACCTCTAATTCCTTCAAAGAGTTTCTATTATTTATAACCCTTTTTTCACATATAACTTTACTATACGACTCCGTCCATGGAAATAAAACTAATATGAATGAAATGAGTACATCTGAAGATAACGTGACCGAGTTGTACATCTTGTTGTATATTTAATAAATTAATTTTCTTGCGACTACTGGTATTCTATTTATTGCGTTGAGTCATATTCACTGATGTGTAACAGTATAAATATTAATTAATTAAACAGTCAATTAAAATATATAAAAAACTAGTTTTTAAAAACACAATAATAACAAACCTTTAGTATATATATAAAATTTTTATTGGTGTTAAGTATGTATATAAAATAAAACAATGCATAAATACGTCAATATAAATTAAATATAATGATACGTTTTCTTGTGATAGAGTTAATGATTAAAAATATTTCAAATATTTATAATTTAAATAATATTCAAATCTTTTCTCAATTAAAAGTGGTATTAGTACCTTCTGAAAAAGCAATGGCATAACCTCTAATTTTCCTTTAATGTGATAAATGTTTTTGTGTATATTATTAGTTTTATTATTTTAATGAAAATATCAATATTATAATTGTAAATACTGAATTGGCGATAAATTGATGGAAGACGAACAATAGAATATGCGAATTAAAACATCACATGAAATAATAAAGCTAATTGAAAATTAAAAAAAACTTATTATTACACACATAAAACAATACTCACCTAATTATCACAATAAAGAAAAAATTACAGGTTGTATTATTGTTTTTCTGAAGATTTTAAATCTTCTTTAATTTGTGTATAGCATTGAACAATATACAAATTGTATTTATTCTTGTATTTGAAATATGTATATTCTTTATACACACACACACACACACACACAAATATATATATATATATATATATATATATATATATATATATATATATATATATTCATGTACAAACATTTAACATTTCATCAATCAAAGTGTTTTAAACCAATGTAAAACAATAACATTTCGTTCTATAAATATTTTTTGTTGATAAAATAAATAAACTAGATTAAACTGTTTACACACACACACACCCACCCACATACACACACACACACATACATACACACACACACACACACACACACACATACATACACCCACACACACACACACACACACACACACACACACACACACACACACACACACACACACACACACACACACACACACACACACACACACATACACACACACACACACACACACACACATATATATATATATATATATATATATATATATATATATATATATGTATATATATATACACACCACACACTCACACACACATACACACACACACACACACACACACACACACACACACACACACACACACACACACACATATATATATATATATATGTGTGTGTGTGTGTGTGTGTGTGTGTTTGTGTGTGTTGCAACGTCCCACCCCTGCTTACTTTTACTTTTGTATATTTGATATTTGTTATCCTTTCTTGCAGAATACCAAAATTTTGTTGTTTAAAAAAACTTATTTATAAACAAACCAAACATCTGCCAATCACCCCGCTTGTTAAACCGTGCTAAACTCCCTGAGTTACGTGTATATTTCCCGCTCGTAGGGCCAGGCCCAAACAAGCCTATTCCCGCTGACTACTATTTAAAATAAGTATAAACCCTCCCAAATTGGTTTATCAATTGTGTATGGTCTAGATATAGTCACACATGTCATTTCAATAGTCAGCTGGAAAGAAACACATTTAAAATAATACACAAAAAATTCACAGAGTCTTACCACCTGATGATGATCTGCAGAGGCAGCAAGGGAACGTGCAAAATATGATCGTGTTTAAATTACCTATTTAAAAGGCTCCTGTGTCCTTTTAAACACAATCTACCAGTAGATAAATCTCTGGACTTTTATACAAAAAAACAACTAATCTTTAGACTATCTCAATGAAGTTAGTTGAGAGAAACTCTTTAAAAACATTAGGCTTTAATCAATTAATGAAATTTAATTAAACTTGTTTACTGATTTAATAATCATTTTCATATTAGTTGGAAAAAGCTAAACAGTGTTTATTGATTATTCGACACAGGATGAAATGCAAATACTGTTGATTTTTATAACATATTTAATTCTATTTATTTAAATAAAAAAGAAAATTTATCCTTTTAAATACAACACAATTATATTAACAAAACAATTCACTAAGTAACTTGTTGTTTCTTATGCTTTAAAAACTTATAATTTGCATATAGATCAATTACATTGACATAAACATAAAATTATTTTCCAAATTACACATAATAAAAATTTATCTTCTATATTGAATTGGTAAATTCGTATTTTATGACATTTAATTTTTAAATTTATAATATTCGAAAAATTCTTATTTCTTTTAAAATAAATGGCTTATGGCCAAAAACCCTTTGTAAGTTTAATATTCATCATTTGAAATATTCTGATCACATAAATTCATTTTATTTAGCATACAATTTATTAAAATTTTATAAAGAGTGAAGTCATTGTTTAAGCTTGAATATTTGTTTGAATTTAATAAAATTAACTAACTAAATTTGACGTAATTGGTATCGAATAAAGAAAATGACTTGCCAAAGATGTTCCTGCCGGTCCTGGAGTCCCTCGTCTGGATTCCCTGGTCCTTGGACATCGGAAGTCGCCATCCCTGGTTCGTCGGTGGTGGTTTCTCTCTATTCCCGCGTCCTGGAGGCTGAGTCTGGAGCCTTCATCCCTTGGTAGTCCTGGACGTCGAAAGCGCTGAGGTTTGGTCCATCTGGCCTGGTGACGGTCCTTTTTTTTTTTTTTTTTTTTTTTTAACTTGGGAGCGGGTTTGAATTGCCCGAAGCACTGCTACCTTAAGGTATATTGTACTTACCTCCCTGATCTAGTCAAATAACCCCTTCCCTCTTACCAGGTTTAGGAGTTTCCTGACTAGAGTTTTACCTTCAGCATCCACCAAAGCCGTTCCATCACCAAAGAGGTTGAAGCGCCTCTCAGCAAGTACTCCACATCTGTAAATAATGTGTGTGGCAGTCTCCTGTTCCTGCCCGCACAATCTGCGCACTGGTTCATCCTTGTAGATACCCATTTTATGCAAATGTTTCCTTAGTCCACAGTGTCCCGTGAGTAGTCCTGTGGCTATCCTTAATTCCTGCCTAGACAGATAGATGAAACTCTTCTGCAGCCCCAAGGAAGGTCTCCTAAGGGTTAGCTTACTGTGTCTCATCCCTTCGGCCCTGATCCAGTGCTCACAGTGTCTTTCAGCCATCCACCTTCGCACTGTCATCCTGACCATGGATTTGGAAATACCCACCGCAGGTTCAGGTCCAATCAGGGGAGTCGAGGACCCCTCCCTGGCCAGCGCATCTGCGGCTTCATTTCCAAGTATTCCCCTATGCCCTGGCACCCAACCAATCTTGACTTGATTGTGCCTTGCCAGAGCTTGTAGGTTAATTAGGCACTCCCTGACTATGGCCGAGGTGACCACGTGTCCGTTTAGTGCCTTAATTGCTGCCTGACTGTCAGAGAAAATAGCAATCCGGGCCCCATGTGTTTCCCTTCTCGCTATCTCTCCCAGACAGGCATTTATAGCATATACTTCGGCCTGAAAGACAGAGGTATTCCTCCCCAAGGAAAAAACTAGTTCTACCCTTGGGTTTTTACAATACACCCCCGCTCCAGTGCCGAAGTCCATCTTGGAGCCATCTGTGTACCAGATCTGAGCTCCCGATGTTAATGTCCCTGACCATTCCATCACAGTTTGGTGGACCTGGTCAGGTGCAAACATTCGAGTAATGTGGTCGCTGCCCATTTCCAAGACGGGTTCTTTGACCACGCACTCGATACTCATATGTCCCGAGACATCTGGGAGGTTAGCCCAGTTGCTCGAGTTGCGCAATCTCCATGCCGCCAGCCTCGCCTCTCCCCTAAGGACAAGCTCAAGGGGAGGGAGGTTAAGCATTACTTCCATTGATGCACGTGGTGTAGTTGACATCGCTCCCAGTGTGCACAGACAGGCCAATCTCTGGATAGAGCTCAGTTTAGCTCTTGTCTGTGCCTGGTTGGCCTTTGTCCACCACACCAGAGCTCCATAGGTAATCATAGGTCTTATCACCCTCAGATACATCCAGTGCATCATTGATGGCTTCAGTCCCCATTTCTTACCCACCATTCTTCTCACAGTCATCAGTGCCCTTTTGGCCCTGTTAACTGTCCTCTCAAGATGTGGATTCCAGGTGAGTTTCCTGTCCAGAGTAACTCCCAGGTACTTCACCTCCCCCACAAACTCAAGGTATTCACCAAACAAGCGGGGCATCCTGGTCGTCAGATCTTTTCGCTGTCTGGTGAAGTTAATGAGAGCAGTCTTTTTTGGATTTACCCTAAGGTTCTCCTTTTTACACCACTCTTCTATCAGTCGTAGAGGATTTCTGATTACCTCAAGGACTGTATCAGGGAATCTGCCCAGGATCAGGACAACTATGTCGTCCGCATATCCTAGACAGAAGTACCCCTGTTCATTCAGGAGTTCAATAAGGTTGTCAACCACTAGGCACCACAACAGAGGAGAGAGAACCCCCCCCCCCCTGTGCACAGCCCAGACTTGTCTCCGCCCTTCTGACCTCCCCTGCCACCTCTACAGAAATGCTTCTGTTTGTTAACATGGAACTTATCCAACCACAAGTGGTCGCATCCACTCCATGACGTCTTGCACCACTTACCATCGTCTCCACTAAGGGGTTATTGAAAGCCCCTTCAATGTCGAGGAAGGCACCTATGGCACAACCTTTCTTAGCGATCATTTGCTCAATCCTACCAACCACTTGATGGAGAGCTCCCTCGCAAGATTTCCCCGGTTGGTAAGCATACTGGTTCCAATGCAGTGGTTTGATAGCCAAAGCACCCCCCCCCCCTAATATGCCTATCAACCAGTTTTTCAAGTCCCTTGAGAACAAAGGACATGAGTGTGATAGGTCTGTATCCTTTCCCTTCCGATTGGTTACCGGTGGGCTTAGGTATAAAGACCACCTTACTAGATTTCCAGGCTGCCGGCACATGCCCTAGAGCAATGCTTAGCCTGTATAATTTAGTAAGTACCAGCACCAGCATATCCATTCCCTGCTGCAGCAGCACAGGATATATCCCATCTGGACCTGGAGATTTGTAGGGTTTAAAAGTGCCAATAGCCCATCTTACCCTTTGTGGAGTTACTATCCTCCTTGCCACTTCCCAGTCCTCCCTCTTACCACGTCTTGTGAAGAGTTTGGTAACCGGTTCAGTGTCTGCTCCCCCAAGTTTCCTCAGGGTACTGGAAGGGAAATGTGTCCTGATTAATTCTTCCACAGTTTGTGTTAGTTATATTTTTGTTATATTTCCCAGTGGGGTTCTTAGCATCCCCACCGGGTTAACTGGGTCCTTAGAGAGCACTTTATACAGTCGTGCCCCTTCCCGAGTTTTGTCAATCTCATGACAAAACTCCTTCCAGGACTTCCTGCGCACTTCTCTAATTGTCCTGTTGTATTCGGTTAGTGTTTTCCTATACAGGTCCCACTCCCCGTTCTTCTTTGCTCTATTAAAGAGTCTCCTGGTGGTCTTCCGAAGTTTGGCTAGCTTCTTGATCCACCATGACGGATCCCCTACTTTCCTCCCCTCACTGAGAGGGCAGTTATCGGTAAAGGATTCTATTATAGCCTCGCCAACCAATGTGGCAGAGTCTTCTAGCTCTCTCCTCCCACCATACTCCAATCCAGCCTCCTCAATCCGAACACCCAGGTCCCTCCTGTAGGATTCCAGTCTGTTCTTCTTGGATCCCTGGTTGGGCGAAGCATGGCTGGATTTAGAGAGATATCATACCTAATATGTCTGTGATCAGAAGAAGATGGTTCATCCGACACATGCCAATTTAGTACATACCTAGCCATCTGGTTCGATGCCACCGTAATGTCCAGGACCTCCTGTCTGACCCTAGTGACAAACGTCGGCTCTTCCCCCTGATTTAGGACTAGTAGATTCTTAGAGCTAAGATAAGCTAAAAGTTCCTCACCTCTAGTGTTTGTACCTGTACTACCCCACGAAGTGTGATGGGATTTAGCATCCATCCCCACCAGCAGCTCCTCATCCAAGCCTCGCAGTGCTCGACCAGGCTCCTCAGCTCTTGTGTTGGCAGAGCCCCCGCGCAGTCAAAGGGGAGATATGCCGTGGCCAGGTTCAGCCTCTTCATCCCCCCCTCCGCCCGCAGCTCCACCGTCACTGCTAACAAATCCCTGCAACAGAAGTTCGTTAGTACAAAAGCACACAACCCCCTCCTAACCAGGATACACGTCCTGGGAACACCGGAGTCCTTATCATACAACAACTTACCTCCAGATGTCGCCAGCCCGCATATTTTTCCTCCAGAAATCCATGGTTCCTGGATGATCACCAAGTCCTCCTCTCCCCTGTCCAGCATCCTACACACGACAGCACTCGCCGCCCTGCTATGCTGTAGGTTCACTTGGAGGATCTTGATCATTGTTCTGCTTAATTTGAAGTCGCCTGGGTCCGCAGAGCAGCCCCAGGACTAGACATCGTGCTCAACTCTACAGCCACTTCACCGGTTTCTGCAGTCGGCAGCTTGACAGCCGCCCCCGCACCCCCAGTGATGGTTGCCGTTGACACATCTGCTACAGACTCACGGTTTGCCGTCTCATTGGCTCCCACTGTCTGTGCAGTCTCGAAATTAATTCTTATACTTACTTGGTCCATTAAAGTCCCACGAGTATGGGGGAAATAACGGTCGACCAGAGCAGAGCCCCCACTGCCCTGGCAAGACAACATACAATGAGGTTTTGTCTGGTTCCTCTAGGGGATCGTTTGGGACTGCATTTTATACCCTGCAGCCATTCATCCTTCGGCACGATGCCTTCCACCTTGGATTGGGTATTCAGTCACTGACCTTGAAGCACACCCCAGGTTCAGGACATTATTAACTGCTCAGATGAACAGCCTGCTTTACTCTCTTTTTTACAACTGTGTCGTTTGGGCAGTTTCCCGCCCCTACTTCACTGTCGCATTGCCCTTGGTTCACCCGGGAGGTAAGAGTAGCATTGTGAGGACTTAATTCCCAAATACCCCAGTCTCCCCGGTCAGAGCACTCGGTTATTTCTACCAAGCCCAACCGGTTGACTGACGAGGAGGGATAATTCCTCACCTTTGAACCATAGCCTTGGTCCAGGCCTGCATATTCAGAAACCTTCCGGAATCCTAATTCACAGGTAACCTACATTTCTGTAGGCCGTCCCACTATCCGCCACCTGTGGACCCGCCCGGTTGCTCAGGCCAGCTTGCCGGGTGGTGACGGTCCTACTCGCGGTCCAGCATAGCGTCCCGCGGCACCTCGTATTAAAATTTATTTCAGACTGTCTCTAAAGTCTTAGAGACCTAGTATATATAGCGGTGAATTTAACCTACCTCACCCCGCCTGCAATGCTTGCTATCTTTGGATTTATTCCTTGTACAGGCAAGTCGGGCAACGAATCTGTTTTAGCTTGCAGAGTTTGATTATTATTTTTGGAACACTGAAAAATGTCTATTTTATTTAAGCTGCTGTAACTTTTTTGTTTTTTAAGTTTTTCAAATTTTGTTTTCTCTAATGTTCATTCTGGCTTATTCTGGTTCTTTTAAAATGTCGATGAAAGTTCTACGTGGTTTAGTTCTTAAGATAGCTTTTTTAAGCACTTAGAAAGTTTTCGCCTCACTCCCGATGGTCAAATTTAGCTAGTTATTACAAATTTATTCTTTAATATTTTTTAATTTAGCTTAATTATTCTATTTAAGGTTTTATTTAATATTTCACTCTTTATTATTTGTATAACTCCCAACTTGATTAATTTAAAAATCAACTTTATTTCTTAAAAACAGGAAATTATTTATTTCCTATTTGTCACGGTGTCCCAGACCGTTACAGTGTGTGTGTGTATGTGTGCGTGTGTGTGTGTGTGTGTGTGTGTGTGTGTGTGTGTGTGTGTGTGTGTGTGTATAAAAGCTTCAAATTTTGAAATCGTTTAAAACCCTAAACTGTATATACCCATACCTAAAACAAAAAGGCATAAACAGCAATCAACAGTACAGAGTAATCTTCTAATTTTGCTACCTGAGTTCGTAGAATGTACATAAAGATTTGGAAAATACCATTATACTTATAGCTACGTCAATTTTTTTGATAATTCTAATTTTCATTTAAAATAGTTTTAGATAAATACCAAAACAGACTAAAATTGAATTAGGAGCCAGAACCTGATACCTCGAGGTACTGCAAGATGATCTGGTAGCTTGTATTGTTTCACAAGATATCTACCAGAATAATAAATAATTTGAAAAGTTATATTTAATTATCTGCAATCATTTGTTTAATCAACTTTATCTCCTATCAAACTCTGTAGGCTACCTCAAACATTTATACAATTTAATAAAAACTAATTTATAAGTTTGAATTTCGTAATGTCAGTACACGATCAGACAATATTTTATAAGATTCTGTTAGAAAGAGAATTATCTCACGAAAATACCTTTTATATCCAAGCGGCCATTGTTAAAGGGGTGGAGAAATATCGGTTACATAAGTAATGTGAAGACAAATATACTACTCTAAGTAAATATACAGAAAACTACTAGAGTAGCGTGAACGGCCCTAACACGCTAACCTAATCCTTTCTATAATTCCAATACCAGCAAAAATGTTTATGTCCCTCCTTTAGTTTTACCGTTATTCTACTCAATTGTTCTCTCCACATCTATGAGTTAGTTCAGGAATAGATCTGGGCGACATTAGATTTATGCTTACCTCAGCTATGCAACATCGCAAAAGCCTAGTCTACTAAAAGTTTGTCTTGTTACGGTAACAAAACAAAAAATATTTTTTTATTTTTCGATCCCTTAAAACCTGTTTTGGTGTCCAGGAACCATCGTGAGTTTATTTAAATGTTTCTATTACCTCTTATTTTGGTGTCCAGGAACCATCGTGAGTTTAATTAAAAGTTTCTATTAACTCTTATCGTGCTGAATTTTACTGGCATCGGTAAATATAGGTCAAATCAAATTTTGATTAACTTACTCCTCTATTTAAATTCAAATTATTACATGCATGTAAGAATGGACTTCATTTATATATATTTACAAAACAAAAAGTTGTATTATTTGGTACTATAATAAGGCAGCTTTTTTTGGGTGTAACGAGGGTTATACAGCAAGTTTTGAAATCATAACAGCAGAATGACAGACGGTAAGATATCAAGACACACAGAATGCAAAAACAATGTCACTACAGGCGATACCGAGTATCGGAGGAATTCTCAGAATTCACGCCAAACCCTGCAGACAGACCCCATAGATGCTGCCGAGGTTATGAAAATGAGTTACTGACGAATAACGAATAATAGAATATATATGCAATGAATGTGTTATCTTATATCGTGATGACATTATCCAGAATATTATTCCTTTTTTTCGAATTTACTACATTTCAAGATACTGCCTAATACTCCTTACCAGAAAATCTAAGGAGATATCCCGTAATATGTTTGATAAGGGTTAGCTTTATGACTTTATTTAATATGCATATTAGGTTTTCTTTACTAAGCTGAAATATTTAATATGCTTGGAGTTCTACTTTTGTACTAATTACTACATAAGAGCACTCTATTGGAAAATATTTGAAGCAACGACGTTTATGCTTTAGTAAGCTTCATTTTAATTAGCTACTTTATAATTTACGCTCGCATTCTAATGTAGATTTTCCATCACGCTAAACTGTTACAAAAGGAAACAGAATTAAAATGCTTTTTTAATCTCAAAACTCAAAGAATTGAAGGAAACTGGATAACGTTTTAATTAAATTAAGCTTTGTAAAGTTTCAATGAGCAGTATTTAATTTTACATAAATTTAATATTTGCTGCACAATATGATTCCTTATCTACTTTTCTTTGTTATACGGTTAAAAAATATATATTAATTTTTGTAACGACCTTACATTTTGTTAAGAGCATTATATCTCTTTACATGAACAGATTTTATGGTTACTAATATATAACCTAATATATTATTCATTACCTATTCTAATAAAATTTTGCCTGGGGAAACAAATTGCCTCTGATTACCGTGCGGTTAATTTACTGAACTCATAAAGGCGAATGTGATTACACATATCGTGCGTTAAATTCACTGAATTCATAGAGGCGATTGTGGTTAGACGTATAGTGCGTTAAACTCACTGAATTCATATTAGTGTTGGTGGTTAAGAAAGTGAATTCTCCATTTACCAAACAACTTATGCAATATTGAGAGACAAATAGTTTCTTATACATTTTAAATCCTACATTATTGGCGCAAAAATAATTTACCAGTCGGGACGAATATCATCTTCTTAACTAGCTTTAAGGATTTGCTACACAAGGAACCTGTAGAAACTGTTCTAAATATAACCTACTTACGCTAACTAAATTTTATTGGTCCAATCATTTTCCTAATAATATAATCAGACCAAACATTTACATAAAACAGATGCAAAAAATTGTACCCTGCACAAAATTAAATCATATTTGCTGCACACAATCATTCAGATGTTCGTTTGTAGCACATATGATTTATTTTGTAAAAATATTTGATTAGATAATTATTTTCCTGAAGATGCAGGTACTATTTATTCGGCGAAAAGCTTTGAATAAATGTATTCATTAAAAGTATTCTTGTTTTTGAAATATTTTTAATTTATTAATTTTATATATATATATATATCCTATGTTAACCTATGTTGTTTTAATATATATATATATATATATATATATATATATATATATATATATATATATATATATATGGGTAAGTTCACGTGTAAATATGTATATTTTTCCTATAGTAGCCCTTAATTTTATAATTGTTTCTGATAACCGTATCGGGAGATGTGTCCCATTATCAACTCAAAAACAAAAAGAACTAATAATTTCACACTATACCAATCAGCACTTGAAGCAAATTAAGCCAATTGCTCCAAACCTAAACCCCCTGCGCAAACTCCAAAAAGTATATATTGCCATACTCCCATTAATTACCAACACAAGTGCCCTTTATCGTATCCTGGCTAAATATTTCGATAGGATCATTAGAAATTACATAACGTTCATATCAATTCTTCCATGAAAAATAGCTAAATTCAATTGACCAGTTCAATAACGAAAATATTGAACACAACTCGTCGTTAGCCTTCTTGATATATCAAACCTATACACCAGCATCTCCATTCCAAAAACCTTCGACATCCTCAAAAACATGGTTATAGACACAAATACACCACAAACACAAATTGAAACAAGTTACGGTTTAAGTTGACAATACGACACATCTCCCGAGAGAAATTGTCTACTGCTACATTATTATTCCACTTAGAAAAACATTTCCTCTCTAAATATATAAAAAATTTGCTATATTTCAATAAGAAAAATTTACGTTACTCTCGGCCCTCAATATCCTGGATCAGCAAATACTCAAGAGTTGTAGTAAGTCTAAACCAGCACCCAAACAAGGAACTTACGTAATGTCTTCATTTTATGTAGCTTTATAAATTATTTATTTTTCGTTATTATTTTTCTACTTATGCCAATTTAACTTTTTTATTCCCGATAAAATTTTATTCCAGCGCCAGCTACTATACCGGCCCAAACAAGTGTAAACGTATAATAAGAGAAATTGAAACTTTTAACATTTTTAATTTTTTATAATTATACTAAATAATTTGAAATGTTTTCTCTCACTTCAATATCTAAAAGTAATGCCATTTTTAAAGAGACGAGAGATAATATCTCAATGACAAAGGCCGTGTTTAATTATATCAAACGCCAATTTTCACGTAGAAATACCATCGACCTTTCATGTTGTTCAGCGGATGAAATCTGAGAGAACTAAAAGATATGATTAAATCGTTAAATCGTACCAGAATAAAGTTAGAGGACCTTAAGTGAAAACGGATCATTTGTTCATTAAGAGGAAGAGAGAGATGTATAGCGCCAGTTGTTGGAAGAAATGCAGAGTCAGGGATATCAAAAGCCACTAGCTGAAGTGTGATTAACCAATGCTAGTCTGGAAACAACATGGAAGAAGGTACGATGTCAGGCTCGGAAAGTGTGTGTGTTGAATAGACGATGTCTGGCTAAAGGCAAGGTGAGACGCCAAAATGTAGAATTCTTGTTTTCCGAGAGTAGGTTTTAGGAGTATACACCCTAAGCTGAACATATAACATCGGTGTTGAAAGTGATTTCTCTTTTCCAAATTTTAAATAATATGCGTCGAGCATTGCTATGTGAATGCTAAATTATGAAAATAAGTTTGAGAGCAAAATGAACTGTGAGTAAGTAGGCGTAATGTGGTTTTGTAACGCCGAAAGAACTCACAAACATTTAAAACAAGTTTAAAAGTTTAATAAAATATTAGCGAAGTAAACTTTATAAATTTTAAAAATTAGGCGAGAATAATGAACTTTAAACAACACACTTTTTCATTTATATATAAGAATACGATCTAATCAAAACATAACGATCAGAGCAAAGTGGACATCCTGTGCGGCTAAATCAAAAAGAACCTGCGCAGAACGAGAGCTAGGAGCCAGGAGGAGAGAGATAGAGAGGGGGATTTGACCCTCGGACCAAGGACAGACCAGATCTAGTACCAAAACTCCGGATCGTGGGCTGTTCTAAGGAAAGGTTTGTGGACGCGGACTGGCAAAGAATTTTGCACTGTCTTTGGTTGTCTTTAACATTTTAATCTTTGATAAATTAAATTTACTTGACATTTTAAACGATTTTAAGATGAAAATTATTAAATTTCAAAATATTTTTTTATCATTTTCAAAGTAAATTAAATTTATAAGTAGTCTAAAAAGACTAAATGATTTTAAAACTTTTTTAATTACTTGAAAAAGGTGAGATGTGCAAATTAAACATACATTTTTAAAATGGCTTCCATTGAAATTACTGATGGCAATAAGTTGAAATTTTTTACAATACAATAATAACTTCTCATTTGATAAATGAACGTGTTTAGAATAATAAATCTATTAGTTTTACAAATTTTAATATGTCTTGTCTTTTATATATACAGTATTTGTGATTTTTCATAAATGATTTTTGTTTATGTGTGAGGTTTTGATGACAAGATACAATTATTATAAATTAATTCAGTAAATTAAATTTGAAAGCGGATAAATTTATAAAAAAGGTCTTGGGTACAGAATTATAAAAATTGAATTTCGAATGAAGTAATAAAATTAAAAGGAGGTAACGTAGATTAAATTCTTGTTGGTTAACACAGTATTAAATAATTTGGAAATTATTTTAAATATATTTCTTTTCATACAAAGTATCAAAATGTGAATTAGAGGTAAATGTTTTACAAATTATTGTTAATTAAAATTTTATGAAAGTAAGTGGGAGATTCGATTATAATTTTAAAATAAAATTTATGTATAATTATTGAAAATAACAGTAATATTTAATTATAGTTTATAGATGTAATCATCTTGAATTCACTGACTAAACTATAATTCAAAAATCCTAGGTAACTGAATTCATATATGTTACTTGCTGACGCATTTCAAAATCATCGTTCCTTCTAGTCAATAGAGGCTCTGTTTCGTAAATGGAACGATTGTTTTGAAACGCGTCAGCAAGTAAGCTATAAATATTGACTTACTTAAGTGATTTTTAACTATAGTAAAATTTAATTAATATTAATAATTGAAATTTAAGTAAAACGAATGTAATTTAAACGAACATTTGTTCCATATTGCATATTTTTGGAGACTATTATATATTTTGTTTATGATAAACCGTTACAGTTCAGATGATTGAGTTAATAAATGTATTACAGGTTAGAAAATAAGTAAGAAATTAGTAGATATATTCAGTAATTTGAGAATTTTAATTTAAATTTTAAATATAATTTTTTTTCTGTATATAGTTAAATTACTATTAAAATTCCTGTACTAGTTATAATTTTATATAAATACAAATCGATGGATTATACCAACTTACGACTTAGAGTTAAATTTTTCTCAACAAATTTCTTAAATAATTCTACAATCTGGTAACTAAGCTAGGTGAAGCCTTTAAATAAAACATTTCCCGAAATATAATGAATCAAAGGGTTAAATATCAGTTAGTTAGGGTTTTAATATGTAAGTCTAGTGAATTGTTCTCATGCAGAATTTAGAACCAGCGATACAGGTTCTGGCTCGTTTCAGATCTGTTAGTTTTCAAATTTTACCTGCGTTGGCGGTCTGCAGGTAAGTGTGGATCCAGAGAGAAACATCGATCAAGGGGAAGAGTCTGAGTGCGTTGGGTAGGTAGACCGTCGCATAAAGGTAATGGCACCCATAACCGGTGGGGCACGAATATACTATCATGGTAAAATCAAAATTAGTTATCATACCCTAACACCAAAGGAACCATACGTGTTCACGCCATACACTCACTTGTTAAGCAACTTCGGTCTCTAAATTAAAAAGAGGCATAACCTAATTTGACCTAAGATATTTAGGAATATAATCAGAAGAATATAGAAAATAATAAAAACATAAATTAGTAAGAAGCGTGAGGGTATGTATATTTATTGAAAAGAAACAATAAGGAAATGAAACAATAAGGAAATGAAAAATGAAAGTTAGGAAAAAGGAAAAATTGAAGGATTCAGATAGACAAACAAGAGGAAACACGAACTAAGTAAGGCACATATGTCAAAAAAAATAAATAAATAAAAGAAATTTATAATAAATAAATTCTAACAAGTGTAATAGTGGAAAAAATTGGAAGGAAAATATGACGAAGAGTTCCGAGAAAAGTGAATTGGAAAAATTATTGATCATGTTAAAGAGAGAAAAGAATCAGGAAAAGGAAGAAAAGAGATGTTAGTATGAGGAAGCTAGACGAATAGAAGAAGACGAAGAAAAAAACAAGAAAGAGAGCAAGAGAGAAAGCAATTCGTATGTTACATAATTAAAGTACTAGAATATGTTTGGCAATCTCATACAACCACATTCACTTTAATAAACTGTTGACATTTATCCCTGTTTGATATAAAACCCCTGCGTATAGAATATTATACTGTGTTTGTATTCACTTAATACTCTCGCTGTGTATGGCCAGATTAATCGTGGTTGGTTGTTCCAACGAAAGCTCTGAGGTTGAGCTTGTGACGCTACGGCGTATAATAAATCACTATGTAACTCTAGGTTTCGTACTTCGTAATAGCTTCGCACAGATCTTAGTGCCAAGTTGTAACATATAAGCTGCCACTGTGATTACATGTGTACATTTTTAATATTTTAAAATCATATGATTGCTCCTTTATATTTGTATGGTTTCTGGTATGTACTGATCTAGTCACCATATTGGTCGTAAAAATCCTAGATTGGTGTCTACTCTGCAGTTGTATTAGGTCTACAACAGATATTTTCCCAGAACTAAAAACTAAAGACGTGTATCCCAGGTTTTCTAATTGTATCTCTCCCCAAAAAGGATTATTTTAGGTAATACAGTTGGAGTGTAAGAGTTATTCAAAAATATGCATCACTTAAACAATAAAATACACCAGCAAGCCAGTTCGATTTTACTAGAACGTATACGAAAAAAAACATTTACCAGGTAGTATATTTAATTGAATGTTGGTGACGTGTCACAGTTTACTTTTGCAATTTCCGGCCTGTCTGTCAATTTTAAATATTATAACATTCCATTGCAAGACGATTGAACGTGTCGTGTGCAAGGCAGTAAATAGGGGTGTCCATAATTTCCCCAGGGGTTTTGGGGGATGCTTCCTGACAACCACAACTAGAGCTATAGCGTCATTTAAATACATTTCTGTCAATACAGGTGTCGGAATTACCTCAGGGTTAAAATTACGATAGGAGATATGACAGTGGATAAAATTTAACTCCAAGATTTGTACTCCTAAATATTGTTTAGGGGAAGGTCTTTCTGATGAAGTGTTTTGCCTGTAAGCTGATAATACCAACTTTATAATAAATATGTGTATTATAAAATAGTTTACTTACCTAAACCGGAAATTATCCTTAAGACAATCAAAAACCCTTCAATAAAAATTTATGCTTAGTGTGATAAGTTAGATTAATATTGGCTGTAAAACAAAATCTAATTCCGGTTGTAAATGAGGTCCTTTGAGTGTCAATTGGTGTTATTTTAATTAGTAGAAGCTTTATGGAATTTTACAACTAAAAATTGGCCGTGGTCGTATAAAGTACGGAACACAAATCGCTTAACTTTAAACACAAAATGATATTAATTGCAACATAATAGCATTTATTGGGGGGAATCACTAAAAGGTATTATCACTTACAGCTTGAAGAAATATACCTTTTTCACTTTTGAACACCTTCTAACGTTTATTTGTACACCTACACTCTACGATTACCCTATTGCTTATGCAACCTTAAGCAACATAAAATGGTTTCTGGAAATTAGTATACTGTAAGCAAATTTACTCTTTATTATATCATGTGAATTTTTCTATAATGATAGACAAAATTAGGTCCTCATTATTCAAACCTAATTGGACAATGGAAACAAGGGTGACAAGAACGATTATTTTGATTAAATACAATAGAAATGATGACGATGATGATAGAGACGACGATGCTTAGAGTGGTGGTGGTTTTCATGAATATGATGTTGTTTACGATAGAAATAATGATGGTGGTGACGATGACGATGATAATAGAAAAAATTTAGGGATATTTAGGTTATCTTTTGCTTTTATTTTACTCTTTAAACTTCTAACCAACAAATAAATGTTTCTTTGAAAAAAGTATCAAATCTTACTCATGATAAACAAAGTTATAAACAAATTATAAAATGAGGGGAAAAGTAAAATATAGTTTCACGAGTTCAATGACGTCACGCAAAAACTAGAGCACAAATAATTAATATTATTATACGCAATATAACGGGACACTAGGATTACAATATACCTCTGGTTTATGTTTCCATAACGTAAATATACCCATAGCTAATTACACGATACAAAATATATCTAGAGTAATTTGCTATTTATCACTGTAACTGCTTCTCTGTCTTGAAGTGACCATACTGTTATTATTATTGCCATCCTTATTTTCAATATCATGAATACATTTTTGATGTTGTTATGGTTTTTATAGCTAATAACATTGCTGTTGTTCTTATTAATACTATAATTTTTTCTCATTAATATTATTAGTCAATATTTCTGAACTTGCTAACATTTGTTTTCAATAATTTATTTTTGAGTATACATTTTCAAACTATGATTTTTATTGTTACTATTTCATTAGGTTCAAAAAGAGTTAAATTTGAACATCACTAATTAACGGTTCGAAACATTATTAATTGTAATTGGCACTAAATTAAACTCTATGGAATTGGTAAAAATATTTGTTGTACTTTGACACGTACAAAGTTTTTTTTGACATTGTTCAAGTTTTATTTAAAAATCATAAGAAACTACCCGAAGCTTTCAAAACTCTACACGTAACAAGTGACGCCTTTTGTTTGGCAAAATTACACTTTTGTTTAAGTTTAGTGATGACTTTGCTAAAAGTTTTAAGAACTCAGAACCGAAACCTATGTATAAATTATGTTTGGATACACTGAGTGTACGAACTACATTTTTGGCCCAACTACTCCAAGGATGTTGCTACGAAGTAGTATGTATTGTTAAAAGTGGAAATATAGACGAAGTGATAAAAAATATATATTGATTTATGGAATTTCATAGGTCCTTATGTAATCATCTTAACCTTTTCTAATCAAGAGCTTCGTGACAATTAAACAAGAATGTAGCTTTAATCTTGGATTGTAAGAATAAGAACTATTTTAATGTAAGTAGGCACACTAATGACTGCTCATTAAAATGGTGTGAATATCTCAAATATTACAGTACAAATCAGCTATTCATTTTAAAATGTTTCTGTAATCATAGTTAAATTTTCTATTTTGATATTATATTCTAGGTTCTCGGAATAGTCAATATATATGTTTAGTGTTTTTAAATATCTACATAGTAAAACAGGAACTTACTCCGGTTGTATAAATCGTACTCTTAGTGCACCCTGGAGCTATTCATTATTTGTAGAAGCTTCATGGAACTTCATGAAAATTTACCGCTGTCTGTATGAAGCACAAATCACTTAACTTGACGTGCAAGAAAAAATATCTAAGAAATCTGCTAGAGGACGCCTATTGGAGAGCTGGCAATCGGAGTGGAATGACTCCAGCACTGACAGATGGACTTACTGTTTTATTTCCTGTCTAAAAGCATGGATGGGAGGAGGACATGGAGAAGTGAACTAATATCTCACACACGCACTCACTGGATACGGATGTTGGTAATATTGGATGTTAATGTGACACAGTTCAATGGGAGTTCTGCAAAGGTTTAAACGATGAGGAGGGACAGTCATTGATCTACTGTGAGCATTGATAAGAAAAGCGAAAACAATGATGATCGACTTTAACGGCTTTTAATGCTCGCCTTTCCAATACCATTGAATTAACTAAACATGATTTCAAACATGTTAGAAGGGGAAAAAATGAAAGAATAAAGATCCAAATGAACACTTGAACGTTTTGACAATTTGAAACAACTTTATCAGTTGCCATGTCACCCCCGAAAGTAATGCCTAAAGATGATTCCAGGGGAGGGGTTGCAACGAGGGGTTGAGAGAAGTTCAAGTTTGTGGTTTTTGGTTTTTACTACAGTTAAAGTCTGTAGTCATGAAGTAATGACGAACACCAAAAACCCATTGCTGGCCCTTCATGTCTTGAGGAATTTTGCTGTTACAACTTATTCTAAAACACACACACACACACACACAAACACAATTGATTTTTATTCTTTCATAAAATTGATATGCCCAACCACTGTGAGTAAAAAATCGTGGACAATTCAAAGCACAACACAAGATGGAAGTGAGTAGTGATTATTGGATGAGTACACAACGGAGACTTCATCGAGACGTGATCAGAATCCAAGACCTTGCAAGACACAACCAACGACATATCGCTGACAATGCCCGACGTTTACTCTCAAAACCTCGTTATTTCTGTTCGTTGTTTGGTTTTCGTTAAAAATAACACACACAGTCATGTTTTGGAGTAAGTCGGTTGTTTTGGTTGATACATGGGTGGTTCTTTTTATCGTTTTCAACTACTTCAGACACTAATATTAAATTAATAATCCCAAACATGTAACTCTTAAAACATTGAAATAATATATGGTCTTGGCTGAACTACCTAATGATATAAAACAGATTAAAAAAAATATGGACTAAGTAAAAGTATATATTTTTTCCTATACACATTTATCATTATAATAATTATTGACACTGGTCGCCAGTATAGTTTTTAATAACGCAAAGAGTTAATATGCATTATTCTTAATAGTGGTCTAATAATGTCCTAACCTTCTCTGACATTACGACGTGGTTTAGTGCATCCAGTGTAATAGATTTGCCATTAATTAACATTGCAAAAACAATAAGGAAGTTACGAAATAAATGTTTACGAGATAAAATTAATTTTTATTTATTTTAATTGGGTGTGAACTCATGAGGAATAGAAGACATTCTCTGGAAATTGCTTTATAAACAAACACAATTTAAAAAGTAGTTATATAACCGTCAGAAAATGCCAAGATGTATGAATTTAAAAAGTAGAGGATACAAAGTTTCTTAATAACATTAAATAAATAAAATTATTAATGTGAAATAAAACATAATAAATATCCTGAAGGTAACTAAATGTAAGATTTAAAAAAATTGGTAGCTAGTAACACTATAGTGTTGATGAATAAGTTACAGGAATTTATTGTAGTTTTGCCACTTGAAACACCAAATGTAAATGGCATTTTAATTATCTCACCAAAATGTTCTCATATTTCTAGATACAAGGTATTCCCAATAAATCAGCCACAACAATCCGTTACCAGCAGGAAATAGGTTGTCACAACAAGGAAGTAATGTTCAGTGGAGAATTATTTGAAATAGGTTTAGTGAAAACAATATACGACTAGCTCTACTATTTGCCTGAACGAATACAATAGACCTTGGTGTTTGTGAATCCAATGCCTGCAATCAAAAAGGGATATTTACGGACATGTGAAACAGAGAATCTTAAGTCAGCTTTAGGCAACCAATTAGAAAAAAATAACAATATTATAATTAATAAAATAAATACTTGATAGCTAGCTTCGAAATATAAAGTTTCATATATAAACTTCGAAACTTAACATAAAATACAATATATATAAAATATATTAAAACATTTTAAATAGAATTTGAAAATTTAATTTTCTTCACAACATTTCTTTGTAAAAATTAAAGTCTATTTTATCTTATTTTTATGGAAGCAAATCTTATTAGTTTTAAAATGTCACTGACTGATCTGTGGGAATGATGTTGCCCCTGATAGTTTGTGGACGTGAACTCTGCTGACGCTACATTACATGCCTATCCCCATTTTCATTTTAGGGCTACCCGACAGTTTGATATAGTTTGTGGTCTGGAAAACTTTTATACATCTGAGTAGAATAAAATACAGTTATAAAACCTCTCTGCATAGGATATTGGGAGAGGTGTAGTATATTAAAAAACCCAAAGTTTGACAATCTAAATGGATAATTGCAGACAAGATGAGATTTTGGGTTTTGAATATAGTGAATCAAGTTGCAAAATACGCTGCGGACGTATCAAAGTGTTTTGATGATAAATTGATAACTATTAATGCTTGTATAAATTACTAATCATAATAATCTGCTAAAATAACCAGGCCCTTTAGTGAGACCTTAGAGTGAAGTGTGCTGCGACTGAGATAAATGAATGAAGTAGTTGATTTATAACATGTAATAATTGGAACACTTAAGGAGAAAAATGGTTCAAATATTGTGACAGGGCCAATATCACCTAGGATCATTTATTCTCTCCATTGAATAGAAATAAAACATTTGTAGGAACATTATGAAAATATTTTATGTGTTTTTATATTCATAAATATTAATTCTATTCTTAAATGATTGAAAAGATATTTTACAAAATTAGTTTTAAAATAATATATTCTAAATTTTATTTTGACATGGTTTTGAAGTTATACTTTAAGAATCGACATACCATACGAGATAAAATTTTACAAAACCCCAAATAAAACGACCAAATAAATACACGGAGTCGTGTGTTATAACAATGAGACAATTACTGCTCTGAAAACTACCCCCCGAGGAATTAAAGCAAATATACCACGGATTGAATGCTTACCCAATTGCATCAACGATAAATCTGTAGGACTGGTAAATTCAGTGCTAAGACAATAATTGTACAATTAATTAAATGACAATTTGTTCGAATAGATATTACGTGTTACTTGACAAATCGATTTATAGTTTTAATTAATTGCCGTTCTAGTAACTATGCAAGGCATTGTTACGTAGTTAATTGACTCATTACAATGTCATGTATTCGGATAACCAAAAGCGACACAATGCAATCAAAGTGAAGTAAATTTATCAAAGTAATGTAACATAGCAGTTGATTAGCGCCTAATGGAATTAAAAATCAAGAAAAGATATATATGGCGATCTTTGAATATATATATATATATATATATATATATATATATATATATATATATATATATATATATATTTATAGCCTTATATAGTTTATGCATATAGTAGGTTTATGTTCGAACACTCACTAAAAGTTTCACACAAGAAAGTAAAACTACTTTTTTCCAAATCCAAAAATACATAAATATATTGATTTATACATATATAAACAACATAGGTTATTCAAATACAAGAAAATAATTTATTTATATTCAAAGCTTTTCCTTGATAAACTGTACCAACATCATGAGGAGTAAAAATTAATATAATGAAATATATATATATATATATATATATATATATATATGTATATATATATATATATATATATATATATATATATATATATATATATATATATAAAGAACATAGGTCAAAATACAAATATAAGAATTATAATTGAATTTACAATTCAAAGCTTTTCGTTGGCTAACAGTACCAACATCATCAGGAATATTAAACAAATAAAATTAACATATCATATTTTAATATATGTAATTTATTTACATATATTTTTTTAAGTTATAATCCTACTGTTTTCACCACCTTTCACTCTTCTTAGAAATTGTCGCATACCATACGAGCTAATTCAGTACAGTGCGGTTGTGCTTTGCGAAAAGTAGAAGAAAAGAGTGTTGCCACCCAGCCGCTCGGCTCTTATCTCCCTTAACTTCATTCAGTACAGACCCACAACCTTTTATTTTTCAAAAGTGCATAAATAGTCAATGGACATATGAACTAGGCCTTATCTAGTTAGTGGACATAAGTTCCTACAAAACATTTACCTTTTTATTCAACAAATCTATTTACAGGATGAAAAATAGAGACCGAACAGTAAGTCTGTTAAGTATCCAAGCCTCCTTCCACTCTTAAAACAATTAATTTTACAAACTAATTTCAAACTACATCATGGGGTACGTTTTGATTTTGAATATTTCACGTACTTAAATATTCGTGAATTTACATCCTGAACATTTCATCTAAGTTTTAAATTAGACGTTTAATTCTGAGGCGTATTTCCGCAACTCTAACAATGATCCTTTGTAACTGAAGTAGCATCGTGCTCGATATGGGAGCCACTGCTTTAGTCTGTGAAATCACAATCACACCTTGTCTTTCTCCTGAGGGCCCAAAAGATCTCTCCAACTTGTACAAAAATACTGTTGGCTCACTTTTCTTCTAAAATATATGCAAACAATTTATTGCCTTATTAATCCTTATTAATTTCTTAAAATCACTTGTAAGACTTCAGAAGAGATAAGTATATGTAACTGAGATTATACATATAAATCTCAGATAAACATGTATTTACATGTATAGGCTAGATAAACATGTATTTTACCTAGCATAAATGTACTTGGTGCTTCATAGACTTTATTGATCCAAGCTGCTCCTAAGTCAGCAATTAATAAAATATTTATTTCTAAATTATATCAAAGCTTTTAATTTTTTGCAATCCCTGAAACAGTAACACTTCCGCGAAGAGCTACAATATCCGCTTATTGTGCAATTATTCGTTATTATTTTAAAAGTAAATTTGTCGTTTTCACTTTCAAAGTTTTCCGATTTGTTACGTAAAAAATTATGAGGGGATATTTATATAATTTTGCTTTATATTTTATAAGACATAAAATCATTACTTATAACTCTGAAAAGAAATTGTTACTGATATTTCCAAAAACAAATGCTGGCAGTGTTGCGATAAAGAATAGGCAATAACACTTTCATTATAATAAACAGCGTTAGTAAAATACATATTAGAAATTCGGAAATTCATTGAAAAATTGAATAGAACTACATACCTAGTTTTATTGTAATTTAGTATGGAAAGACGATATTCTGACTAGCATAGTTCGCTAGAATTAAATTTCACCATAACGATATTTTCCTGCGAAAAATAAAATATGAATTTTTTTTCTTGACTTGGGAGCGGGTTTAAAACTGCCCAAAGCACTGTTACCTTATGGTATATTGTACTTACCTCCCTGATCTAGTCAAATATCCCCTTCCCTCTTACCAGGTTTAGGAGTTTTCTGACTAGTGTTTTACCTTCAGCATCCTCTTCCAGAGCTGTGCTATCTCCAAAGAGGTTGAAGCGCCTCTCAGCAAGTGCTTCACATCTATAAATGATGTGTGTGGCGGTCTCCAGTTCTTGCCCGCATAATCTGCACACTGATTCATCTTTGTAGATACCCATTTTATGCAGATGTTTCCTTAGTCCACCGTGTCCCGTGAGTAGACCTGTGGCTATCCTCAGTTCCTGCCTAGACAGATAGATGAGACTCTTCTGCAGCCACAAGGAAGGTTTCCTAAGGGTTAGCTTACTGTGTCTCATCCCTTCAGCCCTGATCCAGTGCTCACAGTGTCTTTCAGCGATTCACCTTTGCACTGCCATCTTGACCATGGATTTGGAAATACCTTCCGCAGGCTCCGGTTCAATCAGGGGAGTCAAAGACCCCTCTCTGGCCAGCGCATCTGCGGCTTCATTTCCAAGTATTCCCCTATGCCCTGGCACCCAACCTATCTTGATTTGATTGTGCCTTGCCAGGGCTTGTAGGTTATTTACGCACTCCCTTACTATTGCCGAGGTGACCACATGTCCGTGTAGTGCCTTAATTGCTGCCTGACTGTCGGAGAAAATAGCAATCCGGGTCCCGTGTGTTCCCCTTCTCGCTATCTCTCCCAGACACGCATTTATAACATATATTTCGGCCTGAAAGACAAAGATAAGTCTCCCCAAGGAAAAACTAGTTCATAGTATGGTGGGCCTGGTCAGGTGCAAATGTTCGAGTAATGTGGTCGCTGGCCATTTCCAAGACTGGTTCTTTGACCACGCACTCGATACTCATATGCCCCGAAACATCTGGGAAGTTAGCCCAGTTGTTCGAGTTGCGCATTCTCCATGCCGTCAGCCTCGCCTCTCCCCTAAGGACAACCTCAGGGGGGGGGGAGGTTAAGCATTACTTCCATTGCTGCACCAAGTGTAGTTGACATCGCTCCCAGTGTGCACAGACAAGCCAATCTCTGGATAGAGCTCAGTTGAGCTCTTGTCTGTGCCTGGTTGGCCTTTGTCCACCACACTAGAGCACCATAGGTAATCATAGGTCTTATCACCCTCAGATACATCCAGTGCATCATTGATAGCTTCAGTCCCCATTTCTTACCCACCATTCTTCTCACTGTCATCAGTGCCCTTTTGGGCCTGTTAACTGTCCTCTCAAGATGTGGGTTCCAGGTGAGTTTCCTGTTCAGAGTAACTCCCAGGTACTTCATCTCCCCCACAAACTCAAGGTATTCACCAAATAAGCGAGGCATCCTGGTCGTCAGATCTTTTCGCTGTCTGGTGAAGTTAATAAGAGCAGTCTTTTTCGGATTTACCCTAAGGTTCTCCTTATTACACCACTCTTCAATCAGTCGTAGAGGATATCTGATAACCTCAAGGACTGTATCAGGGAATCTGCCCAGGATCAGGACAACTATGTCGTCCGCATATCCCAGGCAGAAGTACCCCTGTTCAATCAGGAGCTCAATAAGGTTGTTCCACTAGGCACCACAACAGAGGAGAGAGAACCCCCCCCCCCTGCGCACAGCCCAGACTTGTCTCCGCCCTTCTGACCTCCCCTGCCACCTCTACAGAAATGCTTCTCTTTGTTAACGTGGAACTTATCCAACCACAAGTGGTCGCATCCACTCCATGACGTCTTGCCCCACTTACCATCGTCTCCACTGAGGGGTTATTGAAAGCCCCTTCAATGTCGAGGAAGGCACCTATGGCACAATCTTTCTTAGCGATCATATGCTCAATCCTACCAACCACATGACGGAGAGCTCCCTCGCAGGATTTCCCCGGTTGATAAGCATACTGCTTTCAATGCAGTGGTTTTATGGCCAAAGCACTCCCCCTAATATACCTATCAACCAGTTTTTCAAGTCCCTTAAGAACAAAGAACATGAGTGCAATAGGTATGTATCCTTTCCTTTCCGATTGGTTACCGGTGGGCTTAGGTATAAAGACCACCTTACTAGATTTCCAGGCTGCCGGCACATGCCCTAGAGCAATGCTTAGCCTGTATAATTTATTAAGTACCAGCACCAGCATATCCATTCCCTGCTGCAGCAGCACAGGATAGATCCCATCTGGACCTGGTGATTTGTAGGGTTTAAATGTGCCAATAGCCCATCTTACCCTTTGTGGAGTTACTATCCTCCTTGCCACTTCCCAGTCCTCCCTCTTACCACGTCTTGTGGAGAGTTTGGCAACTGGTTCAGTGTCTGCTCTTCCAAGTTTCCTCAGAGTACTGCAAAGGAAATGTGTTCTGATTAATTCTTCCACAGTTTCCCCTGCAGTTTTTGTTATATTTCCCCCTGGGGTTCTTAGCATCCCCACCGGGTTAACTGGGTCCTTAGAGAGCACTTTATGCAGTCGTGCCCCTTCCCGAGTTTTTTCAATCTCTTGACAAAACTCCTTCCAGGACTTCCTGCGTGCTTCTCTAATTGCCCTGTTGTATTCGGTTAGTGTTTTCCTATACAGGTCCCACTCCCCGTTCTTTGTTGCTCTATTAAAGAGTCTCCTGGTGGTCAACGGAAGTTTGGCTAGCTTCTTGTTCCACCATGACGGATCCCCTACTTTTCTCCCCTCACTGAGAGGGCAGTTATCAGTAAAGGATTCTACAATAGTCTCGCCAACCAATGTGGCAGAGTCTTCTAGCTCTCTCCTCCCACCATACTCCAATCCAGCCTATTCAATTCGAACACCCAGGTCCCTCCTGTAGGGGTCCCAGTCTGTTCTTCTTGGATCCCTGGTTGGCCGAAGCATGGCTGGATTTAGGGAGATATCATACCTAATATGTCTGTGGTCAGAAGAAGATGGTTCATCCGACACATGCCAGTTTAGTACATACCTAGCCATCTGGTTCAATGCCACCGTAATGTCCAGGACCTCCTGTCTGGCCCTAGTGACAAACGTCGGCTCTTCCCCCTGATTTAAGACTAGTAAATTCTTACAGCTAAGATAAGCTAAAAGTTCCTCACCTCTAGTGTTGGTACCTGTACTTCCCCACGAAGTGTGATGGGAGTTAGCATCCATCCCCACCAGCAGCTCCTCATCCACAGCCCCGAGTGCTCGACCAGCCTCCTCAGCTCTTGTGTTGGTAGAGCCCCCGCGTAGTCAAAGGAGAGATATGCAGTGGCCAGGTTCAGCCTCTTCATCCCCCCCTCCACCCGCAGCTCCACCTTCACTGGTATCAAGTCCCTGCAGCAGAAGTCCGTTAGTACAAAAGCACTCAACCCCCTCCTAACCAGGATACACGTCCTGGGAACACCGGAGTCCTTATCGTACATTAACTTACCTCCAGATGTCGCCAGCCCGCATATTCGTCCTCCAGAAATCCATGGCTCCTGGATGAGAACCAAGTCCACCTCTCCCCTGTCCAGCATCCTACACACGACAGCACTAGCCGCCCTGCTATGCTGTAGGTTCACTTGGAGGATCTTGATCAGTGTTCTGCTTACTTTGCAGTTGCCTGGGTCCGCAGAGCAGCCCCAGGACTAGACATCATGCTCAACTCTACAGCCACTTCACTGGTTTCTGCAGTCGGCAGCTTGACAGCCGCCCCCGCACCCCCAGTGATGGTTGCCGTGATGGTTGACACATCTGCTACAGACTCACGGTTTGCCGTCTCATTAGCTCCCGCTGTCTGTGCAGTCTCAAAATCAATTCTTTTACTTACTTGATCCATTAACGTCCCACGAGTATGGGGGAAATAACGGTCGACCAGAGCAGAGCCCCCACTGCCCTGGCAAGACAACATACAATGAGGTTTTGTCTGGTTGCTCAAGGGGATCGTGTGCGACTGCATTTTATACCCTGCAGCCATAAATCCTTCGGCACGATGCCTTCCACCTTGGATTGGGTATTCCACCTTGGATTGGTATTGAAGCACACCCCAAGTTCAGGACATTATTAACTTTTGCTCATGGAGCGAACAGCCTGCTTTACTCTCTTTTTTACAACTGTGTCGTTAGGGTAGTTTCCCGCCCATACTTCACTGTCGCATTGCCCTTGGTTCACCCGGGAGGTGAGAGTATCATTGTGAGGACTTAATTCCCAACTACCCCAGTCTCCCCAGTCAGAGCAGTTATTTCTACCACACCCAACCGATTGACTGACGAGGAGGGATAATTCCTCACCTTTGAACCATAACCTTGGTCCAGGCCTGCATATTCAGAAACCTTCCGGAATCCTTATTCACCGGTAACCTACATTTCTGTAGGCCGTCCCACTATCCGCCACCTGTGGACCCGCCCGGTTGCTCAGGCCAGCTAGCCGGGAAAATATGATTACCATTATTGCCATTATAAATTTATATTAACTACTACTAGAACACACAGAAGGTAAGGTCTAAACGCGTACAACTATTTATTTTGATTAATAAAGTGATAACTGTATTCAAAAATGCAAACTATCCTAATATTAATTATTTACATAAAAACTAGATTATTTAAATAATTGAGACTAATTTTTAAATAAATAAAACCTCTAAACCTCAAACAACTTTTATTTAAACCTTATGTGCATTTCAATTGCACAGCAATCATCTTCAGAGGTATTTGAAAAATACAACTCTTTTGTTGTATACAACTCAAGAGTTGTATTTATTAAATACTTCTGAAGATGATTACTGTGCAATTGAAATGTACATAAGGTTTAAATAAAAGTTATTTGTGGTTTAGTGGTTTTATTTATTTAAAAATAAACATTACGCTACAGTTGCTTCATACAGTTATAATTGAGACTAAACTAATGTTAAAACCAGCTAAGCTTTTCGAAAGTAATATATTTCAATAAATATAACTATGGGAAGCTAGGTAATAACACGGTGAACAGACATGCCGTCGTCCTCCAACACCCCATTACAACTCCCTCAAAGATATTAACGTAAATGGCACTCGTTTACATTCACGTTCATCCCACCCAAGCAGAATATGCTTGGCTGTGATGTTGCCACCACAAAACTGACATAATAGTAGATCCTCATTTTTTTAATTTCCGTTTATTAATTTCCCACCACAGATTTTCATTCTTCATTCCAGACCAGCAATAGTTCATACTGTAGTGGCATATAAAGTCAGATGTCATGACACGTTGTAACGCAATGACAATAGTAACATAGCTCCCTAGTCCGGAGAGTGCTAGCTGTGTGTTATGGTTTGAAGAATTAAAGTCAGACAAACAGTTCCACTTAATTTCCGTATCAAATACGGTAAAGAACCTTCTAGTAGGTCAAGCAATTATGAGTGGCATAAATATTAAGTAGAAACAGGAAGCTCGATAAGACACAAGAAACGATCAGAAACCACACATAGGACGAAGATGTTGAAACAATTCCGACAAACTATTGTCCAAAGTTATAGCAAATCAACACGGCTTTATTCCAGTGAGCTGTAGGCGGCACATATGACTGTTTGCCGTATTTTACAATTCAAAATGTACAAATTGACCATTTTACAGCGAATAAACCACAGTGACGAGTTTTTCCGTAAAATCGTCCTTGTGGAAATGTTAAATCTAGAACATGAGGACGAACATTTGTTGGACAACGTCATTTTTAGTGACGAGTCAACCCTCTACTCAAGTTGCCAAGTAGACATATATAACTGTTGGATTTAGAGCAGTAGAAATTGACATGAACCAAGAAAAGTTCAAGATAGCCTTAAAATTCATGTACTTTGAACGAAGCAAAGGTTTACGGTAATTATTTACAGGACATAACCATCAATCGTTTACTGTTGTCTATCCATTGCTATCTACACCTGGATATGCTAATAATTTTTTCTAAGACACAGATCACTTAGATGACCATGTACGAAATGTTTCCTTCGTGAAAAATGGTGCATCCCCTTATCTGACTTTGCCCGGGATTTTCTCAATAAACGCTATTCAGGACAATGGATTGGCTTAATGCGGCAATTCCATGACTCTTCAAGTTCCGTCTACGTAATTTTTTTCTTTTGGATAATCATGTGTGCACAGGGTAACCAAAACGTCATATAGAACAGCGGATGAATAACTTATGACGTGTTAATCTACTAATAAACATTCAAACAATTTCTGTAACACATTTTAAAAAAATTATAGGCAACTCCAAATTTGTAAAAGAATTTTTTAATCACCTTTTACTGTTACCGGGTTTGCTACCGTACATATTCATCCGTGATTCCTTTCCAATACATTATAATCAAGGTTCCTTTCAGGTTTCTCTGAATACAGGACAGGGACTGTATTTATTCACAAAATTACATATTCAATTTATCTTTGTAACTCTCAACAAATAACGTTCGCATGTAGCTTATTACATGGTGAAATTAGATTTTCTTCGAATTTAGTTTAATGTAGGATAAGAATTGGTTTTGTATATTAAAACAACATAGGCTATTCAGTACAAGACTATTTATTAATTTATATCCAAAGCTTTTCGTTGGTAAACAGTACCAACATTATCAGGAATGAAAATTACAATAATGTAAGCTATAGGCCTAAAGCATATGTTAAATTTGAAATAGACAATTTGTTGCTAAATTTATACAAATTGCCCAATTTATTTTGTTGCTGTAACATTATAGACATTGAATATAGTATCAAATTTAGAATGTATATGTATTTGTTCTTTTATTAATTTATTATTATTATTGTATTTATATATTTCGAATGCTTCATATATATTCATTCTTAATCCCTTATTATTTTTTTTTTTATATGTTTCATATTTTCAATATTTGGAAATTTATGCTTATTATTATTACAATGATTTGCAAAATTTGATTTATATATTTCTGGATTATTATAGGCATTTAAATTTTCTTTATATCTTTCTTTTAATTTTTTCCTGGTTTGACCTATATAAGCTTTATTATAATTTTCGCATTTTAATTTATAAACACCACCTTTTTCATGCATAATAATTGTTTTATTATTGTTATTTATTATGTTGAATATTTTGTTATTAGTTTTCTATGCAATTTTGATATTTGTATTTTTAAATAATTTGGTGATATTTTTTATTTCATGGCCTATAAATAAAAATGAAGTCCATATTGTATTATTATATCTATTGCAAATGAAACTATTATTTTGTTTATTAAAAATATTATAATTAAATTCGTTAACAGTTTTCTTTTTATAATATATATATGTATATATATATATATATATATATATATATATATATATATATATATATATATATATATATATATAAGGTTAACACTTTAATAGATATGTTTTGGCCAAGTCCTCCATTCTAGGCGGTCATGTTAACGGATGCCAAATTCTCACACTCAGTTCGAATAGATTCTTATTGTTTGGAAGTTTATTTGAATTAGAGTGACATACAATAAAGCTTCCCTCTGTAGTACAGAGATACGTATAGTTTCTGCGAGGACGAGTGTAAGTAAAATTTTAAACTACAATACCCTCCTCCAAAAATTAACTGTAGTGGAAACGACAAACTTAGAAATGTAGAGAAAAAAAATGTGCGATCAATATTAATTTGTCAAAAATAAATTTCCATGAAGTAATGATTTATTTAAAATTGAATCCGTAATAAATCCAGACTTTGTCGCACACAATCAATCTTCCCAGTAAAAAAATGTATTATTCATGTCACACAAGTTGTTAGAACTTCCGCCAGGGGCGTTGATGCAATGAGATGGTCTAAGTAACTTTCCTATACTTGAGCTGAAAGTATAATTCGACAGTAAGGGGAACATTAAAATAGTATTCCTCTTTGTATAGAGTATTCTATTTTGATAGTTATCCTTTAAAATATTCATTTCATTCTAACTTGAAAGTTATAAAATTAACCGTTAAATACAAACTGATAATCCTAGTTTCAGTATCAAACATGTTTACTTGAAATGCAGCCTAAAGTTTGTAAGACAAAAATTAGATCGTATTAATCTAGGATGAATCTGATTTTATATACTATCAAATGAAAATCAAAGTTAAAGACTCCGAAATCTTACATTCTAAAAAGGAACAAATGAAATTGCAAAATAAAACATATTCATCATGAAATTAACGAAGTAATTGTTGTGTAACTATTTTATAGCAATAGTTTATATTTGTTTATCAATACTGATATATATATATATATATATATATATATATATATGTATATATATATATATATATATATATATATATATATATATATGTGTGTGTGTGTGTGTGTGTGTGTTTGTGTGTGTGTGTGTGTGTGTGTGTCTTTGCTGGGATTCAGTTTAACAATGTTGTGTTTTCTGCGAAATAAGTAGATTTTGAGTCACAGAGCATTGAAAATAAAATTAGTGATTACGTGGTCGATTCAAATTTTCTAGATAGTTATAAAAAGTATTTTCATTTTAAACAAAAAATATATATATATAATTTTCCTCTAATTGATACAAACCTTTTACAATTAGCTCAAGTGAATTCTGACAAGATTGCTTATTTACATGCCAGACAAGATTCCGGCACATTTCATGCGTTGTTCGTTACTTCTATCCTTTTAAATGGTTTATATTGAAATAACAATTATATTTTAAGAATTTGTCTTAAACCAAAATCTACTCATTTGAGACAGATCTGTCCGTCTCACTACGTATTAAGGCGAGGCAAGCAGACGGTTTCCTTTTGATCTTATAAACGTTTCATTAGTAGGTAATGGAGTGAGCGTGACGTCAGTTACAGTGGACCTAAGACAAGACAGCAAGCATCGCCCGCTGGCTCTGGGGAAATTAGCTACTGTTACTTTATCTCGGCAAGTAGACGAATTTTGTTGTACAACTGTTATTTAAAAACTAATTTCGACAAACACTGTGACGTAAATGGTCCGTGTAATCATTTATTTGTCCAACTTTTGTTTTATGCATATTAGTAGTACCAAATAAAATATATTAGAATTTAATTTTTTATTTGTCAATTTTTCTATAAAGTAAACAATCTGGCCTTCTTTATTTTTGCGAGAATATGTTTCGTAATAAATTACCTTTCTTAAGCAAAGTATTAGTATTATTAAATAATATAAACATTTATAGCCAATAGTAGTTTGTATTAAAATGAAACACAAATTGGTTGCGAAAAAACCAACCACATAGGCAACAAAAGAAAAAACTTGAAGATATATTTTGGTATTTTATTTCCTCTGAAGATGGTTGGTAAGCAACGTAACTGTAATTAAGATTTATAAACATGTGTTTTTGAATATATAATATTTTGTAGTATTTTAAATTTTCTACACTTTATCAAAATATAATGTCCCTTTACTTTACTTTTAGATGATGCGTATATATGAGAGCGTTCTTTATAAAAGATTTCTAATTAGTTTATCCCATCAAGTGGAATAATTACACACGTTCGGTTAAGGAAACTGCATGATAAGTATTTCTTATTTGTTGAATATAGATAGAATTAAAAACCGGTCTAAATTGATTGAAAAATATAAACCGAGTTAATATAACAGGTTTAAAAAAAGGTTAATAAATAATTACTTGATTGTTTAATATTAATAATTGTTTATAAATCAAGAAGTCCATTGTTGGAATATTTTCTCTCTCTCTCTCTCTCTCTCTCTCTCTCTCTCTCTCTCTCTGTGGAGATTCAATGAAATACATTTGACTCTCAATAATTTGAGGTAGTTGGGTCCGATACCCCCTAAGATTATCGAAAACTTGCATTACACGGGTATACATTCCTGTGCATTAAAAAAATAGGAAAATTATTTAACCCTAATACTCTAATTAAAAATGCACTAAATAAGTTTCTAGAACTTTATATGCACATATTTTTGAAGCTAGACTCACTTCCTTTGCATACCCTATTGATATCAATATATCTTTGACGTCCGACTCATTTACTTTGCATACCATACAGATGACAAGTATCTTGGATGCCCTGATAACATTTTCTTTTAATTAGATAAAAAAAGGTCGAATTAGACGGAAGCTGGATATATTGTGACCCTGAATTTCAAGACTCTACTGTATATTCATGGCGATAAAAGCTATGAATATCAACACACACACACACACACACACACACACACACACTCACACACACACACATACACACACACAAACACACACACACACACACACACACACACACACACTCACACACACACACATACACACACACAAACACACACACACACACTCACACACACACACACACACACACACACATATATATATATATATATATATATATATATATATATATATATATATATAAAGAGATACACTTTATATCTGGTTTTATATGTACATAATTTTACATCAATACTGAACATGAAGAGTTTATTACTTTATTAATGCTCATAAGATTAATGACTTTCGCAGTATTCCGTAGAGAATAAACATCCATCAATTATTTTGCGCCGTGGTTCATTATCAATTAATCTATATTTTAAACTTCCAAGTCTAATACTGTACAACATTTTAATACCTCAGGCAGAACGGTTTGTGTTTATTGTTCTTATAACTACAAACATTTTAATGTACATTATATATTATTATTTTGCGGAAAAAAATCAAAAGATTTAAGTTATTAATTTAAAATACAAATGCAATTACTTACTGATTAAGTAAAAGGTGCTCTGACTGTCTCGAAGAAGGCCAATCTAAAGGTTGGAACCGAATTCAGAGTTTCCCCTTGTAATAAAAAGATCATCCATCTATTTCAGTAACATATGTATACTGGAGTTTTTACATAATTACAATATAATGTACATAAAAATGTTGTGTAATATGTCTTGCTTTAATTTGACGGCATTATCCATCACTAGAACAAGTTCTATTTTTAGAAAATGGAAATAACGGGATATTTTGGAGGAGAAAAATTGAAACTATAGTAAAAACAATTCCTCACGCTTGTTATATATATATATATTTATATACTCTTTATCTTCCGAAATTATCACATGAAACATCTTATATTTTCTGAACTTTATAAGATAATCTAGCTGTTAAAGTTGTTTCCTTATAAACGGCGTTTCTTTCCTTTTCTTCTAAAAGGCACCTTACCTTAGCATATGCGATACATTAGGTCCAATGTATTGTAATGGCAATACACATCTACAGGCTCTGATTTTTAAAACCTTTTCTAATTCCTTCTAATAAATTAAACTTTACCTACACACACACACACACATATAATTCTTCAATCTTTATTAAAATTCCTTTTTATTATCCAGTCACACTGAAAAAATGTGTTTTAAAAGTGAAATTTATGTAATACAGTTTTTTTCAATTATATATACATCAATTAAATTTTTAAAAAATGAAGTTTCGGTCAATTCCCACTTTTCCAGCAAGAAATCGGTGACTTAATGATGTATATGAAATTATAAGAGAAAGGTTCCTTGTATTCATGAAGCATTACAAGAGATGGATAGAAATATAAATTATATACCATCTTAAGCTACATAAATATGAAACGAAAAAATGAAAATTGATTAAACAGTAACAATCAAAAATAATAGTCTAACACCATATACTGCAAAGAGAGGAAAAAGGAAAATTTGCAACAAAGTTCACTTTCTATTTTGCGACTGCATATTGTGATTCTGTCATATGTATATTCATATTCATATTATTTGTAATTATAAAGTATAAAGTAACTGAAAAAACATTTTTTTAGTTAGCTTAGATGGAGTTGACTTAATTTTTTTTATATAACCTGTTTATTATAATGTCGGCTGTGCTTGTATTCCATCTAGTAGAAGAGAAACACTGGGAACCCTTGCAAGTTACGGGAAGGCTGTTTAAGAAATATCCATTTCTAGTCATTGGACGTGGCTCTCGAATTTAAACATATATATATATATATATATATATACATTCCTTATTTAGTACTTTGCTAAAGTGTCATTATGTGGAGAAAAATGAAATAATATATCTACTATCTTGCCATTTGATAGACCCATTCAAGTTAAATTATAAAGTAATAAGAGCTTTAAGCCAGAACAGTAGCCCAAAGTTTGTTTATAGGTGACTCTAAGTTTGGATGATGAATTTACAATAATCTGTTTTAATAGGCTCTGCCAATTCTTTTCCTTATCCTTTTGATAACGCCCGTACTATAGTTCTGACTAAATGCCTATACGTTGGTAAAACTAACAATCACAGACTTTGCTAGAAGTTGTGGAAACATGCCATTTTTATGAAACATAAAGTAAGTTTTGTAAGGGTCGGCTCTTATTTTCCCACCTCAATTATAGCTGATAACACCCGTTCTATAGTTCTGAATAAATGCCTATACTGTACGTTGGTAAAACTAACAATCACAGACTTTGCTAGAAGTTGTGGAAACATGCCATTTCTATGAAACATTAAGTAAGCCTTGTAAGGGTCGGCTCTTATTTTCCCACCTCAATTATAGCTCAAGAAATACTGGTTTTTTGTTTTTGTTTAATAAATCGTTCAATCTTTGATTACAATCTATTTTTATTTGAATCAGGGAAAATTTTTACTTCGTTTATATCATTAATATTTCCCTCCATTGAAGTATTCATTTTTGTATAAATATAGCAATGTGAGAGTTAACGTTGTTTACTACAAACACGTCTGACTTATTAGGTTGAAAAACACTACATGCGAAGTAGTTTATGGGGTTCTTACAACAAACCTGCTTTTTTTAACTTATCAAAATTTCAAGTCCGTTTCAGCCATAGTAGACGTGATATGGTTACACCTAAATTAAATATATTGTTCTTCGTGGTGTTTAACAAAAAACGATTCAGACGCAACCGTTTCTTCTAAATTTATCAAGAATAGATATTTACTACTCTAAACATGTGGGACGTTCATTGTAGACGTATTGAACCCTTTAGGACTTTGTAACAAAGTTTTAATTGCTTCCAACTAACTTAGTGATCAACTCGTGCTGAGGCTGTTCCTCAAGTGCAATGTTGGCAACAATTATTTTATTGCTTTGTCGAGCTTCTCACTGAAATACTTTATATTACTCATTATTAGATTAATTATCTGTTGTATTTGATATTAAACAAGTATTATAAAAAACTTCAATCAATTACTACCTAGGTCAACAGGGACAAATTGTATTTTATTTACCTCTTATTAAATATTTACAATAATTGTAAATAAAGTAACATAGATTTTGCGTTAAAACACCTGTTCAAAGACGTACCGTATATCATATATTTAGCTGTTTTTTGGAATGAAATAATACTCGTATCACTAATTTGAAAAAAAATATGACTATGTTGCATTGCTTACCACTGTGTGAAAACGTTTTTGTTAAAATTGAACATATTATTAGAATATTATATATATATATATATATATATATATATATATATATATATATATATATATATATATATATACATAATTGAATGTTTGTATGTGTGTATGTATGTTATAGTCGCCTTAAACACTTATCATTGGTTGATAAAATTTGGGGAATTTTTTAAACATATTTCCAGGACGGTTCTTATGAAGTTTGTTGTAGACCCATACACTGGGTTCCGCCCCAGAGACACAGGACGGTTTAAAAACCAATGTATCTATATATGTGTGTATGAACATAACTTATGAAAGACTAAACCACTCAACAAAAGTTTATGAAATTTGTAGGTATTGTTTAACTTATGCTTAGGATGGATTGTGTGAAGTTTGGTGTAAATCCATCTACAGGGTTCTGCCCCAGAGGCATAGTATGGTTAATAAACTTATGTATATACGTACGCATTTATGTATGTATCTAATCGATGCCTAAACGGCTTTACAGAAATTGATGAAATTTGAAGGGTTTGTTTAACATACTCCCAGGATGGTGTGTGTGAAGTGTGGTGTAGATCCATCTTCATATATATATATATATATGTGTGTGTGTGTGTGTTTAGTTGCTTATGAATTTCAAAATCGTTGACCACAAATTATTGAAATTTGGAAAAATTGTTTAACATATTCTCAGGATGGTTCGTGTGAGGTTTGGTGTATATCCATCCACAGGGATCCGGCAAGGAGGCTTAGGATGGCTTAATGTACAGCCTTCTATAGGTCTAAAGGTAAAATTTGTATATATACTAGCGTTACTGTAATTAATTTTTAAAAAAATATAAACATTATGTAAAAATTAAAATGTATTTTGAATTAATTTAAACTGTTACAAATTACTAAATGCTATGTAGAAATATTGCTACCACACTTATTGATATTAAAAGTAATATCGCTGATAATATTCTTGTGATATTAGAATCAACCGAAGATATGTAACGGAGCCAGACTAACCACATGGAAAATTACACCCAACTTGAACCAGGCAGAAATCATAGGTGGCAAGTACAAACAGGTGGTCTTAATGCCATGAACAGCTGTGATTTCATCAGATCTACCAATAGATTGCAAACGACTACAATTTTCTTTGCGTTTTACATTCCAAATGACAATAAACAATGCACAAGAATAACCATTGCCCATTGCTTGATTAAATTGGACCATTCGAGCCTTTACCAGGGACAATTATATGTTGCGTGCTCACGTGTAGGGAAAACTAAAATTTGTATGTTCGTACGCCTAATGAAATGAAGAAAAACAATGTTCTATACTCTAGCATTGCAGTAAATGAAATATAATTATTTAGATGTTTGCTAATTAGGGTAACGCTAGTAAATTAATTTTTGAAGAAAATGCGTTAATATCAATTGTCTTTCACGATAAGTTTTAAAATATATATTTAAACTTGAGTGAACGATTGAAAATTATTTTACTAGCGATTGAAAATTTAAACAAAATATAGGTCTAAGAAATAGGGAGAGTGGGAATCAATGGGAGAAATTTAAAAAGTACAAGATTTTTTCAATCAAAATTGAATGTATTTATACATTCTTTTGAGTCTTGTAAATCGAACGATATATACTCGCCATCGATCATGAACTGAATTTTGTTTGTTGTTGTCTTCATTAAGACATATTGAAAATTAAAATTGTGTACTGCTTGTTAGTTTTTTCAAAAGCTTTAATTATCAACTTCTGCGACACAATGGGAGTAAGTAATTACTTAGCTGAACTTTATATTAGTGGGGGGAATGGGTGCCATACATATCTCTATGATTACGGGAAACGTAAGCTACATCTTTGAATTCAAGTTACTTAAGTTCCAATAATTTCGTTATTTCACGTTTTTAATTATTCTAAACGAGACCAAAGGAATATTTTGACGTACAATTTAAAAGCTCTGGATTGTTGGTATTTTCATAATTTATGTTCTTCTTTAAGCAATTGTCCGAAACTGTACGTCTTCCATGGTGTAAATGTTTTTACGTAGTCCCAGCACCCGACACAATCGGTATAAACTGAAGTCGTTTCAGTGGACAATTGACTGACGTGTAGGAGATCCTAAGCATTATCACCTCACTCTAACGCCTGCTCCGACACATGTTATGCTACACCATTATTCTTTACCCCTCCATATAACATAACGCAATTAACTTAATCCACCTGCTCCAACACACACATTGTCTATCCACCGCAGGCTTCCCCATATTGATCCAAATCCTCCCTCACTCCTTCACTATACTCGTAAACCTCTTCACTCTTTTCATAAATACTCTTTTCACTTTTTCTACAAATTATAATCTTTCATAATCGTCCTAATCGATATATACATTGTTTAAAATTTTCCATTTATTATTTTTTTTGGAGTCATGAACAGCAAATATCGACGAATGAAATTTTATTCAAAATGTTTTTCTCTTAAGGTTACCACATTTTATGATCTGATCTGCCTCCTTTAAATTTACATTGATATTCACGAGAGATACTCACCGATGTTCAATGATAGTAGGCCTATATCCAACCATAACATAACTTCACTTTGACAGTCTATCACGTAATGGAGTATTATTAGAGCATAATATGTGGTAACGCCTTGCATAATAGGACACAGGCAAACACATTAAAGCTACGTCACTTTGAAATCGACTTAACATTTCTCTAATTGAAGGGGCGTCACGTTGCCTGAGTTGCATTTTTATTGAAAGAAATAGTTTTATTATATACATATATTTTTAATTAAATATTTTTCATTTTCTTCGGATGAAGACCTGTAAGAAGAAAATGAGTCGCAACACTACTTATTCTTTCAGTCCACTTTTGTCGGAAGTTAAACTAGGACGACTGTCGGAGGAAAATTTTAATCATCCCTTTTTGAAAGCGTTCGCTTGAATATTAAAACTCGTATCTTACACTTTACTTAGTTAGAGCTGAGAGACTTTAACTTAAGGCGAGAACAGTTCTTCATTGTAATTTCCAAGCAAGCAGTTGTGTTTTTCACGGATTTACTAGCTCTAGATAATGCTGAAAATAGCTGAGAGACTTCAACTTAAAGGCAGAACAGTTCGTCATTGTAAATTCAAGCAGTGTTATATTGAACTCTGATTTACCAGCCAGATAATGCTGACAATATATATAGGTGAAAAGTTTGAATTTAAAAATGTCTTGTATTGATAAATATTCTTGCTTTGAAATGTTTGTAATAGTTTAAACTTTTTCACTGAGTGACACCTTTAAACTACACCTTACTTATGGTTCGGCAACCCGAGGCCCGTGAGAGACGTGTTATGTAATTCCAATATAATGATAACGACAGGATTAAGCAGCCCACAATGTTTCTTACGTGAAGGAGATGCAATAGTAAATGTATTTAATTTATTTAATAGGCGTTTTTATTCACAATAAATCCTGCCATACATACGATAGGCTCGAGCACGATAAACGAAGAGTATTATTACAGGTAAAGTGCTAGTGTTGGTTATCATTATAATTATCAGATAGAATTAGGCCTATAATCCTTAGATCTTTGGTCATTAAACACGACCTACGGAGAGTTATTCATCCACATTATATTTCTAAAGAGGAATAGCCTGAACTTGAAACTGCAAGGTTCTGGTAAATTTGTAAAAATGATTGTATGAAACAATAGTTTCATAGCTTACAGCCTTCTATGTCACATTTCTATACTGATTATACTAATTATACTGAAACCAATATTTGTGTGTTGAGCAAATACTATCAATGCAGAAGGAGCAAGAGCTAACAGTATTGAATGGGAAGGAAAAATCCTTCAGATAAGTCAAATTAAATGAAAACAATTAACGTCGTAAAAAAATTTAAACAATTACCCAACTTATTTAAGATAATATTATGGAATATTTATAAAACTACCATTATGAGTATAGTAATTTACTGATAATTCACTTTGCTGTTAATTTGGGATATAGTAGACCTAAACAGCCTGAACAAAATTTTAATTATGTTATTATCCCGAATTTGGTGTTAAGTGGCAAAAATTAAATGGAATTTGTCAGTAATAGCAATGTATTTAATAATAACTAGACAATACGGCCTAAACAATTAATATAATCAAAAATGTCAAAGTCAATTTCAATTTAGGTACACCTAAAATTTAATTTTATTTTAGGTTTTTTTTATTAATAATTAAAAAAAATGTTTCATATATATATATATATATATATATATATATATATATATATATATAAATAAATAACCTGTGCGTTATAATCACTATTTTAGCTTATGAAATAAAAAGTAAAATTAATTATTTAAATGCATTTATTTATTTATATTTGAAAAACCTGCAACTAAAGTTTAAACAAGAAATATATATACGGCCGTTATGTTTCCCAGATGCTTTTAGAATTATTTGTTGTGTATAAAATGAATAAATCTTTATTGTTCGCTCTACTTCACACTAACGCTTAGTAAGTTCACTACACTAATGGATTCAATAATGACGTCCCACTGAGAGTGCTCTTACGTATTGTAGTGGTTCAATTCCTTGGAAAAAATCAAAAATATAATACTAATTTTCCTAACTAGTTAAGGCAAATTTGTCAATTTATTAAAACTATTTTAACATTATTAGGTCAAAATGTAATTGCAAAATTGTAATGTTATTATTAAAGCAGCCGAATGGCAGACCAGCATTGCGATTTTGTCAGTATAAATACGTACATTGCTACCCAACGCATTTCTGATTCTTAAACTCAACGGGAGATTTGAAAGAGAAACGTTAGATACATTTAGAAAAATGTTGTCTAACTTTATTTTATCAAAGCTGTTAATGTTTGGAGAAGCCTACATCTTCCATAGGCTGATGTAACACAATAAAATACGTAGTGATAGTTCAGACAATATTTGGGATCCACTGTGTGTTTAAGTGACAATTCTTTTATTGGAAAATTTATTCTTCATTTTTTCAATTATTTTTGTATTTGGGCTGTTACGATATCGTAGTAATTGCCCTACTTTCCAAAGACACTCTATTTCGCAAGGTAAAATTATGATTACATCCCCGACGTGATGATAACCGGTGAATACCGAGCGAAGTGAGATATTATGTGTGGTGACTTTTCGCGCGTGCGCGCGCGAGCACACAATACACACACACACACACACACACACACAAACAAACACATACACACTTACAGTATAAAGTCTTAACTTAAATATAACAGTAATATTGTACCAAACCTTTTGTGCTATTATAAATTTCCCGTCTCATATCGTGCCCTTTGTATTTGACCTTTTCTCGTCACAGCTGCTACGACCACTTTGCTAATATCATAGTGTGTGTTCAACTTACACAAAACCTAAGTAACTAAGCAAACGGGGCGTTTTCGGTTTATTTCAAATCCCTAAATACATCGGAATACGGTGTAACTTTGCGGCTCTGGGCTCATTTGGGAACGCATACCTTATGAAACATATTCCCTGCTATTTGTCTTGGCACTGACTACTGTCCACAGTAATACACATAATGCGGCGGTAACACGTAATAGAGAGATTTCCCACTTGTCGATATGTGCATTATGGTAATGGTTTTTACACTAGTGTTTTGTAAAACCTATATTTCAGAATTTTTACTGTAAAATTAACATTTAGATATTATAATGTAACAATTATATTTAAATCACGGTTTTGTAACATTTAGTTTACTTATGAAGACATGAAGGCATATTTCGTAACGTGGAGCCTCATATGTAAATTCTATTACTCCTATGATATCTTGATCCCCTGTTATGTAAAATGTAGTCGTTTTATATTATCAAGTTAGCTTTTTAGGCTACAGTGTTTCATATGTAATATTCATTCTTCCTATGTTAACAAATTACACTTTTTACAAAACATTGCCTTTTATGTAATATTTATTCTTCCTATGTTAACAAGTTAGCCTTTTTACAAAACATTGCCTTTTATGTAATATATATTCTTCCTATTTTACAAGTTAGCCTTTTTACAAAACATTGCCTTTTATGTAATATTTATTCTTCCTATGTTAACAAGTAGCCTTTTTACAAAAACATTGCCTTTTATGTAATATTTATTCCTCCTATGTTAACAAGTTAGCCTTTTTACAAAACATTGCCTTCTATGTAATATTTATTCTTCCTATGTTAACAAGTTGGCCTTTTTACAAAACATTGCCTTTTATGTAATATTTATTCTTCCTAAGTTACCAAGTTAGCCTTTTTTACAAAACATTGCCTTTTATGTAATATTTATTCTTCCTAAGTTACCAAGTTAGCCTTTTTACAAAACATTGCCTTTTATGTAATATTTATTCTTCCTATGTTAACAAATTAGCCATTATACAAAACATTGCCTTTTATGTAATATTTATTCTTCCTATGTTAACAAATTAGCCATTATACAAAACATTGCCTTTTATGTAATATTTATTCTTCCTATGTTACCAAGTTAGCCTTTTTACAAAACATTGAATTTTATGTAATATTTATTCTTCCTATGTTAACAAAATAGCCTTTTTACAAAACATTGAATTTTATGTAATATTTATTCTTCCTATGGTAACAACCTAGCCTTTTAACAAAACATTGGCATTTAGGCCTACGTAATATTTATTCTTCCTATGTTACCAAGTTAGCCTTTTTACAAAACATTGTCTTTTATGTAATATTTATCCTTCCTATGTTATAAAGTTAGCCTTTTTACAAAACATTGCCTTTTATGTAATATTTATTCATCCTACGTTAACAAATAGCCTTTTTACAAAAACATCGCCTTTTATGTAATATTTTGTCTTTCTATGTTAAGAAGTTAGCCTTTTTACAAAACATTGCCTTTTATGTAATATTTATTCTTCCTATGTTAACAAGTTAGCCTTTTCACAAAACATTGCCTTTTATGTAATATTTATCCTTCCTATGTTACCAAGTTAGCCTTTTTACAAAACATTGCCTTTTATGTAATATTTATTCTTCCTATGTTAACAAGCTAGCCATTTTACAAAACATTACCTTTTATGTAATATCTATTCTTCCTACGTTGCCAAGTTTACCTCTTACCTGATCAAGTATTGTTCCTATGTTATCAACTAAAAGTGTCTAGTATATGATGTTATTCTTCTTTTGTTATCTTGTAAGGCAGTTATGTAGCATTTAGACCTATTATGTAATATGTAGTGATCCTGTGTTACCATGCATGCTAGTTATGTAATAAATAAGCCAGTTATGTAAAGCGTAATAGTGTTACATAATATACACGAATGTTATTTAGAATATCGAGCTCAATAAATAAAAACTAAGTATCACAAAATGCATTTTGTAAAATCAAACTTCTAATTCACAATTACTAGTCAACAAAGGTTAAACCGTTATGTACGTATAACGGCGCACTAACATCATCGTCAGGTGTACTACTCCTATGAAGTTGAAAAACATTATTTGGAATTAAAAAAATGGAAACAAGTGATTTATTGTTCACAATTAAATATAAATGGGATTGTTGTCCAGTCCTTCTCTTTATATTCTTTTATATTTAAGAAGGTATCTAACATGCACATTCCATCAGAAATTCCTTAGAGTTAACGAGCTCAAGCAAAAATCTGTGTGTATGAAATACATTCTTATAGGCTGAGCTCCAACTAAAAATATAATAACTAACTGTTTTTCTAAATAAATTAGGATGATTTATTATGATCTACGACCAGTAGCATTTTGTTATAGGTATAAAGAAATTTTAAAAATACTATTACGTGTGTATATAGGTGTAATCTATATTTATCACCACACAATATCTTTACACATTTTGTGATTCGTTCATGAAAAGCAAAGTTTAATTATATCTTTAAGGAAAAATCACTTGCATTGTTCAATTCTTTCCTAAATAAAATGACTAAGGTGCGAGAATAACGTAGAAATGGAACCGTTCCACTTTCCTTTATCGTTCGTTCAAGCGTTATAAGAACTTTCAGCAGACAAAATTAAATAACTTTTATTATAGAAAACCAATTAAAAGATTAGAAGTAGTGACTTGAGAACAAAAATATCCATTTCCACTCAGAAACTGAACTCAATGCTTTTGTACAATTTGTATAGGGCTGCCCGAGTGTAAAGTCTTTGGGGCTCACTCTGAATCCGTTTATGAAAGGGAATCGAAGTGATTGACAATCCTGCTACTTCAAAAGTTACAAATACAATATTATATTGTAATACAATATTATATTGTTAATGGATGGCAAAAACAAGTTAATACATTGGTCATATAAATTAATTATTAAATTGATACGGTATTAAAAAACCTGTTTTAGGTAAGCTATAGCCTAATACAGGGGTTCCCAACCTGTGGTACAAGCCCCAATATTGATACGCAGGAAGATTTCAAGTGGAGAAACGTGGGCTCGTCCCACTAACCGGAAGCCGACTATTCCCTTATGTGCCGTGCTTCACATATTATTCCGTTCCAGTAGCTTCGAGGTCGTCATTTTGAATGCAGCAGCATGAGTAGTTTACATCAACGACAACGTCGAAAACAGTGTTAATTAGGGAGATAGACGTAACGGTTTCATGATGTGCTAAGCATCACTAACAGTTGTGTGTTTTTGTGTGCGTCCATAATAAACTATGAAGCGGTTTCAGGTGAACGGCGGGACTTCAAATGATAGTGCTGAAAAACCTAAAGCGCGAGCCAATCGTAAATATGACGAAATCTACTTACAATTAGGTTTTATTGTAAAATCCGGCACAGAAAACAATGTCAAACTCACTTCGATCAGTACTGTTTGTTTTGAAACGCATTCGATCCAAAGTTTAAAGTCTTATCTGCTGATGCGTTATCAAAACACAAAATACTCTAATTTGGTTGATGAGCTGATTGAATTTTTTGAACGAAATATATTTTTAAATTTCTGTAAGAAAACTGTTTGTAAATACTGATACTAACTTAATAAATGCGCCCTACCTTGCTAGTTATAGGATTGCATAAGAAGGAAAGCCTCACAAAAAAGGTGAGACTTTTTATTACCGGCCGCTGCAGATATAGTATAAGCTGTGTATGAGAAAAAATCAGGCAAAGAAATATAAAATATACCATTGTCAAACAACACAGTGAATAGGCGAGTTGGCACAATATCTACTAGTATTGAAGAACAACTGTATTTAAAATTTAAAGAAGACGCATACTTTGCACTTCATATAGACGAAAACACCGATATAACAAACATAGCACAGTTGCTTGTAATTGTACGATTTATTACCATGAAAGAGTTATAGAAAGGTTTTTGCTTTGCAAACTAATTGAATTTAACACTACTAACTGGAAAAAAAGTGAGATTGGAAAAACTTATATGTGATGAAGAATAGTAATCAAGATTAGCATATGTAGCTGACATTTTTTTTTAGAATCAACACGCTGAACGTGAGTTTACAGGGAGCAAATTCAACAGCTTTACAACCAATGACAAAATAAACTCTTGCAAGAAATCGTTAGGTCTTTTATGTTCGCAAATACAGCAGACGAATGTCTCAGCATTTATTAGACGCATTTTTTGAAAGAAAAGTATATATCTTCGAAACCAGATTTAATTCTGCACTTGAAAGTGTGCAGATGTGTTTTCAAAGGTGATAGCCGTACTGACCGTAGATGATCCTCAACATCTCATCGTCCTTCTTTAAATCGTTAATACCAGTCAAAAGCCAGCGAAGAACACATACATTCTTTCTCACACACTTGTTGTAGTAGAGAATGGGCCTCTGGGGCGGATTTAAGAAGTTTCATTAGGAATTTTAAGTTGCAACGTTCCTCAATCAAAACACTTAGCATTTTTTCCGATGAGCGAGAAAACACGTTACGACACTAACAAATGCTTTAGCCCGACTGAGCAAGCTAAGGTCGTTAAACCGGCTGGGATGTGTTGGGGATATGTCAGGGACGATGACTATATGATAGGTGACCTTGAGATTTACACAGCATCTCCAACAGCCTCGTTACTTTATAGCCTCACCTCGTATGTGGCTACGTACGTAGTTATAAAAAAATAAATTTCGTGTTTTGTCAAACAAATTTCTAGTTGTTTTTTAAATTTTTGGCCGTGCACAAGGACGCATATCTGAAGCAGATCTATGATCTATCAAGGTCATGAACAAGGTTCGACTCCTTGTAAAGATACAAAAGAGTAGGTAGAGTCAGGTAGGGTTAAAGTAGCACATAAGAGGAACACAAATGTCTCTCCTTTAACCAGATATACAGTTCAACCTATGTCCCTTTCCATTATCAAGGTTCCTAGAGATAAATCTAAAATTGTATCTATTGTTCGTCGGATCATAGGAGCTCATGCACTACTGGCAGCTTCACGGCTATGTTAAGTTCCAATGACAGCCTAATCCTTGCAATATCAGCAGTATTTCGTAATGACAAACATTAATTTTTTGTAGTTTTTAATGAATAGTACAGAAACTGTTTGAACTGTATTTAAAATATCGGCAGTAAGTAAACAATTTTCACAACGTATAGAGATCGATTCAGTAATGTTTCTATAAATTACATGAAGATAACAAGAAATCTCATATAGAAATATTTTAATATTTTAAAAATAATCAAAACATTTACCTTTTAGTTGGGATTATTATTATTTGCGTCACTGACTTGGATTGATTTAATTTAAAAGGGAATAATTACAATCAATTTTTTATTTTACACTTTAGTGTTATGTAAAATTGTATGTTTAAATTTAATCCTCCATATAGAACGTACAGGGAAGCTTACGGTTAAATCAGACATGCCTGGCTGTTGTAATTAACGCGTGCTCTTGTGTACAACCTCACGCTTGTAATCTTACAAAAGGGAATTTGATTCATTTAGTACTTAATTGTTTTGGTTCTCCCTTCGCTTAATTAAAGCTATTTAGGGGAGTCAGGTTTCCTAGCATTTACCTCGACGTGTTGTATTTGGAATTAGAGAATTAAGTAGAATTAAATAGAATCAGCGTTACACATTGTTCGCTTGAGAGGAAGCTTGTTTTGAGATTGGAGTAGCTTGCAAGTGCACGAAAGCTCGACTGGGTTTTTCATAAAAATAAAGTTATAATCAAAACATTAAAATAAATAATACATAGAAAACAGTATGGTTATTTCTACGCCTACAAAGTCAGGATATTATTGTAAATATAGACAAGGATAGGAAATCCCGCTTTGCAGCATATAAGGGAGATATTATGACACCCCAAGTTATTGGTCAGAAGTAGACTTACTCTCCATTGGGGTTGAAAATACACTCGTTACACTATCTAGTTCGGAGAAGGAAGGGGAGATGGGTTATAGTAGGATTATGGTTCGGACTATCAATTAAGTATGGTAGGATTAAGGTGTTACCCCTATCTCCTAGCACTAGGAATAGGGGTATTATGAGACATCGCATTAGTATGGTCGTCTGCCCGATGTCATACTGCTCTCAAGTCAGGCGAAGGGAAGTTTTCACTCAGGAGTTATTTTTGGGAATCCTACAATTATTTGTGTTTTAATTACAAATGACTGTCAACTTATTCGTTTTGAGACAGGTAACAGCATCTTGGCAACAATGCACAACTCAAGAGTGGACAATTAAACCGCAACTGAAAATAAATATGATTTATTTATCGTTTCACTCTAATAAAACGAAAGGAAACATGTTTCAATGCAAGGCATTCCAGATGTAACTTCTAGAGGACAAGATACGAGTTTTAATATTCGTGCCAACGCTTTAAGGATAGGTTGAATAAAATTTCGATCCAAGGGTGAGACTGCTAACTGGGGTAGATCCTCTAACAGGATTCCTAGTTTACCTTCAACATAAGTAGGCTGTAAGGGGGAATAAAATTACCGTGTTATTTGCTAGGCTAAATATTTTATCTTCTTGGTTCAGTAGTACTTTTCACATTATTAGTTACAAACTTAATGGATAAAACTAGAAATCTAAGGTACCAGTGTTGTGCGCTCTGAATTCAATGACTTAGCCAATAATTTGATGATAATTAAATATAGGGTGATATATATATGATGATGAATAGTTACTATCTGGAGTACATCCGTTCATTCTGCAGTCCATAAAATCGCAGTTCCGACGTTTCGCTAGAATCTCATCCAGCATTGACGAGGTGAACCCAACAATAGTAGACTCACTCTTTTACTGTTGTTGAGTTCACCTCGTCAATGCTGGATGAGATTCTAGCGAAACGTCTGAACTGATAATTTATGGACTTCAGAATGAACGGATGTACTCCAAATAGTAACTATTCATCATATTTGTCCATCCTTGAAGGAATACGTATCAGCATATATATATATATATATATATATATATATATATATATATATATATATATATATATATATATATTATGAGTAAAAGATATGAAGCGTATTATGGAAAAAACTAGTTAATATTGAAATAATTATATTAATATTAATAATAAGTTAAAAATATTGAAGAAAGATAGGTCAAAAGTAGCATACTAAATGATGGGCCTACATAGCATACATAGTGGGCCTTACGAGCGTAAATTTCTTTTAGAGTAATAAACCCGTCTTGGGTACTTGTTGACAAAATAAGGGTGTATAATATTCCTAGCAGTCAAGTAATTCTGAAAATCCCGGGTAAGTATGGGAATGTTAACATCTGAGCTCATACAATTAGGGTGTATCATGAGAAAGCACAAAACACCAGAACACCGTTGACCGAACGCTATATATTCCAAATGTTTAAAAGGTAACTCTGATTGGCTGACATACATAAGGAAGTGGGGAGGGGCAATGCTCTTTCTGAAAAACTAAAATAATAATGCAAACTGGACTAAGTTATGGAAACCTCGGGTGAGTTCAGACGTATTGGGGAGGAGGGGATGAGGTTGTAAGCATTTGTTTTTTTATATCAATGTTAGGTTTAGAATAATTACAGAAATTATAGCAGAGTTTTATTAGCAACTATTGTAAAGAATTTATAAAAGTGCGACGAGTAATCAATTAAGCAGATATTAAAATGAAAGGAAAAGCAATGTTAAGTACATTACTGTGCAGAAGTGAAGTGTAGAAGTTATTCGCCAACAATCAGTGAATTCCAAGAGAAGAAACAACATGTATTAACGTTATTAGAGAATATTCAGGAAACAAAACAACTATAACCTAGTGAATTAGTTATTATATTAAATTCATAGTTTTTATAAATTATAACCAAGTCTTTTATTAATACATCTACTTTATAGAAGAACCCAACGACCACTAAGAGACTAGTGAGAGATCAGTTTAACACTGTATTTATTAAATTTGTATTGAAATTTATTACATATTTTTATTATAACGTTTATTGTCATGTAACATCCTTAATCTAGTCTACTAATTTAAAGGTTAATCTCATGATACTAGGGTTTAAAATAGATATCTCTAGGGCCTTACACTAACATTGCCTGCTTGCCCTAAGGGTAAAATGTGATACTTAGAATATTTATTTATTATAGATACACACACACACAAAGAACATGTACGGACAGAATATATGGAATTTGTTTACAAGTGGATCAATTGGGCCTTATTAGGTTTATCGCGAATTTCAGGATTCACACATCTTCTGTAAAAAAATAAACTGTATTACATACTTGAAAAAAAGCTATGTCACAAGATTTTTATACATTTTTTAATTCACTTTGCTAAGAAAGGAGGATGAGTCTTTATTCTGTGAAATTACTAAAAGGTTAAGAGTCGCTTTTAATTCTTACAAGATACGCCTCCAAAACAACATGCTAAGAACCATAGTAGATTTTGATAGGGGGATGGACAGTGTTACTAGTAACGGCAACTGGGACCTTTGGAATAACGCGGAATAAAATATAAACTAAGTATAACCTGATTTCCAAACAAATTTAAAATTAATATACTTATCCATTAAAAATTTTAATGACACTCTCACGTTCAGATATTTATTGTAAAGTTTCGTTGCACGCATTTTTTGTTTGGATATAATGTTGATAGGTTTTGGGGAGGGGTGGGGTATTGAAGCGCCCAACTTTGCTCTTAACCCAACGCTATTATATATCTTTTAAATAACATCTTTGAAATTTTGAAAAGGATAATTTTTTTCTTACTGCTAAAACTTTATGGAATACGCTGTACCGCTAAAATTAGACTTTTAATGGACTTTATTTATTCAGAACTGTTTTGAAGGGATGAATAGTAATTAGGATTGTCGTAATCTACAAAAACTGCCCTATAAAGTGACGTGTTAAAAACGTGGATTTGATTTCACAGAAGTTGATTTATTTATCTTGCATTTTTCGATGACTTTATTTCATTTCTTAACGAAAAGAGAGTATTTTAAATTTTAACATGCATTGAATATTAAATTCTTGAAGCACAGAGATCTTTAGGCAACTTGCAACTTCTCTGATGGAAGAAACACTTTAAAAATCTGTCATCTGAGACTTCCATTTACTCTCAGATGTACCGGCAAGCCCGTGACCTAGGCTACAAACCATAACTGCCGCGGCTACCCGAATAAACTAGGCCACAACCAAAGACTTTAGAACTTGTCAAACGACAGCGACCACGAACAACGCTAGTTAGTGTTTAATCATCAAGAAAATTGGAGTTCCAAGAGCCCTTTAGCTTTCGAAGTTTACCAAGTATGATTTAATTTTTTTTTAATGGGGCATTAGGTTTAACAATAAATAATTTAAATAAAATAAAAGAACAACAATGTTATACTGCTCTATCTTATTATTTAAGAGCTTTACATTTGAAGGCGGCATCGTTTTCTGGTCTTATCATTGTTGCCTTCACAAACTTTATTTCAAATTTCACGATGTTTTTGCACCTTTTCAAGGCCTAGCTCTATGTCGAAACAACTTTTTTTTTCTGTAATAGGCTAACCGCACCTTTGATACGTCGTTCTGTTGTTTGTTTATCAGCTCCGATTAACTCCAAAGAATGTTCTCAGCTCCCCTCGCTGAGAATGTTCTCGTCCACAGGTGGTTGTTGAATTACGACAACTGCAGAGTCACACGGCGGCGGCGGATGAAGCTCATGTGTAAGCGTCTATATGAATGTAGCACTCTCTGCGGCCTTCCGCTGTATTTTAGAAATAAATCAAATCATAACGCACGTGCCGTGGTCAATATAAACAGAAATGGATTTCGTCAGGGAGTATTAAAGAAGTGTGAAAACATTTAAACACATAAAAATAAAAAAATATAAGTTATCTGAATATACCTTAACAGTACACCTAGAAACCTAATATTCAGAAAAAACCAAGTACAAGTGTGAAGCTAACCTACCTTGTATGTTTGGTTGACGAAACGTAGAGTTGAAAACGGGGATATGTTTAACACTAAACACGGATAGATAGGTTGCTGAGGTAGATAGGCACGTACAACAAGATAGATGCGTTATGCAACAATAACTGAATTACTTTAGTTCTGAGTTCAAAGTTGTATCACTTACAGGTAGATATACATTATTAATTTTGTCTCGCTCTTATTTGCAGTAGGTATCAAAATTCTGATATTTATTTTCTCGACTAATAAAATCTTATAAAATGACCTTGTTTATCTTGATGCGTGTATATGCTACTGCACTGAATTTGATATTTTTTTTATATATAAAGGCTTGAAATTTTATCAACATAACGAGAAGTGTGAAAATTATTATTTTCTTTTACTTTAGAGGATTAGCTTTAAATGTAATATCAATTATTACTTATTGTTTTTTTCTCTTATTTATTACGTTGAATTCTTGTTTCACGTCACTTGACTACACATTTACTTACTAATATTTCCCATCACCTTTTTTCAGCTTTCTCTATTCACTACAAATGCTTCTAGTCCGTAACTGAACTTTATTTCCGTAATAAAAAACTCACTTACTACTTAATTATCTGTATCTTCCTAACTTAATAACACTGACTAATTAATTATCTTCCTTACTTAATATGGTTTACTTCTTAATTATATCCATCACTTAATATCACTTCCTATTTAATTATCTCCAATTACTACTTAATTATGTTCTTTACTTAATATCACTCACTACTTAATTATCTCGCTTACTTAATTCCACTTACTACTTAATTATGTTCCTTACTTAATATCATTTACTACTTAATCTTCTCCCTTACTTAATTCCGCTTACTAGTTAATTATCTCCCTTTCTTAATATCACCGACTACCTAATTATCCCCCTTACTTCATAACACTTACTACTTAATTATCTCCATCACTTAATATCACTTAGTTATTTCCCTTACTTAATATTACTTACTACTGTTATTTAGCCCCTTTATTTCTTTATTTTAATTTAGAACCTGTTACCGATATTAACGTGTATTTCCCTCGAGTGGTGTATTTGACTAACTCTTTCCTGTTTCTCTTGGATAGTTTTCGTTCGGGTTAGATCCCCTCTTCAATCTTAAATTGGCTACCTTATGCCGCTAATTTGTCTTCTGCGCTATCAGAACGTCCCTTTCTTAGATTTTCATTAGCTTGGGTTGGAACGTCTGGAGATGTCCCAAGCTTCAGTTGTTGACTGTTCATGCTTTTTCTGCACCTCTATACATTGTTATCCCTAAATCTACTTGGTTCCCTCGATGTATAGCTAACTCTCTTCTTCTGAGGCCGACCATCTTCATGGTTTACATACAATGAAACCTTTCGAAGTGTATTATTATTTATGGTGTATCAGGTGCGTGCAGTAACCCTTTTTGGCAGGAACATTTACAACTCACTATTCTTTGATAGTTAGAGACAGTATACTACGATCTCTTACAGTTTAAATATTTACAAATATTTTCTTAACTTGAAGATATTCGTTATACAATATACCTACAGTTATAATATGTTTCGTTTATTATTTAGAGCACTTCAAAAACCAGCATACTGTATAACAACTCGTACAACAAATATTTCTGCAACGCTTTTATTCGTTAAATGATGTATCTCTAAACGTTTCAGCTTCCACTTATTATTTTGTCCAAATATTATATTTCTGAATGTCTCTATTACAATATTCCTGTATTACCGTATTATCCTAATCTTCACGGGCTATTGGGCAGGTTGATGATTACTGGTTGCAGCATTTCCTGACTAAGATCTCCCATTCTGAGAGCCCGACCCTTAGGTAATTCCAACAGAGCCCGGATAAAGGTTCAATTCCAATACAAGTACCGAATCAATCATGACCGTATGAAAGGCAAGGCCTTCCTACCAATTTTGAAACTCAGCTTGTTCAACCCATGGACGGGTTGGAGACCTGTTCAAGCTCTAGTGGATGCAAGTTCTAGCTCTTACAGAAAGGCCCTTGAGCCTTTGGTAACACAGCTGTCCAGATATCCACCCCTCAATCTTAGCGAAGGAACTCCCTTGGGTTCTTTCTCTTAACTGGGGTGAAGAGAGGTTTGTAGCAACTAACCGAAAGTGTTGACGAATGAGCATGACTCCTAAAGTCTAAAGTTTAATCAGGTAAATCGTTCATGATGGCACAACACAAAATACACAAGCTCCCTCTTGCTCAAAGCGTTAAACACAATGTGTACGAATTTATTCTTCTAAAATGAATTTTTATTCAGTCAAACATAATTGTTAAGATGGCCAAGGGATGGAGGAAACGGATTTGGACATTGCAATAAAACAATGAGTTGTTGAAACGATTACAACAAAAAATATTCTCTCGCCAATTGTCGTGCAGTTTTATATATCTTTTAGTCAGATTGACTATTTCCGCTTACACAGGATTTGGAAAGACTGAAAAATAGGAAAGATTTATATAGGTATATAAACCTCCGGTAAAAGATTTTGGTGGTCATGGATTACGTGTGACCTTGAGTCGATTGCATTAAGTTGACCTACTCTATATCTGGGTCATAAAAAGTTTGTTCCAACTCTCTCCTAGTACAAGTTACAGTCCTTAATAAGAAAAAGGATAGGAAAGGTTAGATGGGATTAGGTAAGTCTAAGGAAATGTTATAATAAATACTCATACTGAAAATAGGGGAATATTATAACATAGTTAAACAACGTCTTTTTCCTGGAGTATACTCGATCTTAAACAGGATAGAGAGATATGACCACCCCTACCCAGACGTGTTGAGGCAAAGACGTTTAAATCGATCACGGTTCCACAAGCAGATAAACAAATATGATGACAAATCAAATTCTGTTGTAACTCTATTTTCTACAGTCAATCCACTTTAAACATCAAGACTATGGGATCCCCCATCCTCTACCATTCAGTCTTCCCAAAATAACCAACAGATATGGATCTATGATCCTGTAGAGCTAGCAGATCGTTAGTTGTAATGAGTTTCAGAACGGTAATCAGTAATTGCAATCTGCAAAAGCTTCCAACTCATGGGGAAGCGATAGATTTATAGTCTGAGAAAGAAATATCAGTAAGAAGTGCCCCTCAACCCTCAAGTGCAACTAGACAAAAACAACCTCAAAATAAACCCCTTGTGCAAGATGTTACAACCAGGATCTAGAATGTTATTGGAAGAGAACGCAAGCTGAAAATTTTTCTATTGGTTTCGTGAACCAAGATGTATATAAATATCCTTTTTATTAAAACCAAACTCTCAGTTGTTTGTTTTAATTATTGTAATAAATAAAAATAATTATATTTTATTATTCATGTGATTAATATTACAATAAGTTATAATAGTTTAAACGCGGGAGATAAATTTTGTGAAATTTACATTATTTAACAAAGGGAAGTGCATTCTTATATTACCTATACGTTGTAACGTACAGCAATAAGTAAAGACTTGGCTATGATATAAAATATTTATTTTATGCATAAGGATGGACGTATCAAAGCTCCTTTATCAACGACTATTCCCATTTATATGTTAGCGCTACTGCAGGCAATTCAGATAAATATTATTGTGTTTGAATATATACTTATTGGTTGAAATTTAAAGAAATAATAATTCATTATTCCTTTCTATTTGCAACCCAATATTCTCTTCAATGTAACTCCACCGCGCCTATAGGAGATTAATTTCCGAAACTGTAGCACAAATCGGAATTCGTAATTCCCGCTTCAATAGGAATTTTTGATATAACCCTCCACTGGTCCGTAGACAGTGTTTACTGGTAAGAAAAATCAATAATTATATTTCCCATGTATGACATGAATTTTCAGGTATTTTTAAAAAGTAAATCAATTTACAACTATTCTAGTTTTATAAAAGGCTTTACCGAGTTGTTGATTTCATGCCTTACATAATTTAACAGATCTACAAGTTATAATATTGTATATTTTAACTATACATTATTATTTATGGCTAATTAACATTAAATTTTACAATATGCTATTTTTTATAAAGCTTACAAATATTAATTAGCTAAACGCGAGGAGTCATGAGAAGGAGTGTACCAATAGGTCTGCTAGTGGGAGAGGCGCGACATTCAGTTATATATATATATATATATATATATATATATATATATATATAATATATGTATAATATGTATGTATATATGTGTATTATATATATAGTTTTACAATAGTTGAGCTTTAAGTATTATACACTCGTTAAATATCTTCAAAATTATGTATTTTGCTTACATCTTCTACCTAAATTATTTTTGAAATAATCTAGTGTTTAGCTAAGGTAGGGTTTTTTCAAACAAAGCGGCAGATTAGGTCATACACTTAGAGTGGTAGGTCTCAAAGCTGCGGCAGCCAAATCAAATAGTACATTTGGAACAACGGTTTTTACACACATATAATTATCAAAATAAATTTAATATTCCGACGTACATCTCTGATGGTTTTATGCGTAGCAAGAATACAAGCGACTTTAAGGTACTAAGGATTTTTATCAGACTAATTGTATTATATATATATATAATTATATATATATATATATATATATATATATATATATATATATATATATATATATATATATATATATATGTATCAAGCAACCATTAAACTAAATGGTCTTTGACCATTAAACTAAATACGGTATTTAGTTATTATCTTAAATTATTTAGGTTTAGAATAGATGAGTATGTAATTAGTATGAGTAAATATAGTGGTAAAAGATATAGTTTAAAATTATCAATCAGAGTTTCTCTTTATTTGGAAACAAAATGAAAATTATTGCTGTTTATTATTATTACTAATGTTACTATTATAATTATTGTTTTAAGTTATTATTATTACATTAGCATTTTTAAACCAAAACTATTCTAGAAATTATATTTTATTTTTGTTCCAAAGAAACAAACTGGCTAGAGTTATAATGTTTCAACAAATACCACGTTTTGAATTCACTCTCTTTAAAAATCACTGGTGAGCCATCTCATTTACGTACGCTCAATCCATCCAAAATAAATTTCCATTTATTTACGACCACAAACGTTTTGTTTTAAATCTAATATTTTTTTTACTTTTACACTACTAAGTTTTTCTTACAACATGACGCATCATTTACGAAAACCATACATATGTGTGTGTAAATAAATGTAACAAAATTATAATTGTATATATGATAAATGACTGGAAAACGTAACTTTAGGAGCAAGTTATGTATAAAAATTAGTTAATTTGTAAAAAATATTAATTTTTGGTTGTGAATGGTTTTCAAGTTTATTTAAAACATTTTTCACAATTAAAATTTGTTATAAATCAAATTTCCCCTATTATACATTCCCAAGTGATAGCTGGCCTGAGCAACCGGGCGGGTCCACGGGTGGCGGATAGTGGAACGGCCTACAGATATGTAGGTTACTTGTGAATAATGATTCTGGAAGGTTTCTGAATAAGCAGGCCCCTACCAAGGCAATGGTTCAAAGGTGAGGAATTATCCCTCCTCGTCAGTCAACCGGTTGGGTGTGGTAGAAATAACTGCTCTGACTGGGGACTGGGGTGGTTGGGAAATAAATCCTCACAATGCTTCTCTCACCTCCCAGGTGAACCAAGGGCAATGCGGCAGTGAAGTATGGGCGGGAAACTACCCTAACGACACAGATGTAACAAAAGAGAGTAAAGCAGGCTGTTCGCTCCATGAGCAACAGTTAATAATGTCCTGAACTTGGGGTGGGCTTCAAGGTCAGTGACTAAATACCCAATCCAAGGTGGAAGGCATCGTGCCGATGGATGAATGGCTGCAGGGTATAAAATGCAGTCGCACACGAAACCGGAAAAAACCTCATTGTTTGTTGTCTTGCCAGGGCAGCGGGGGCTCTGCTCTGGTTGACCGTTCTTTCCCCCATACTCGTGGGAAGTAAATGAACCAGACTAATACAAAAATTGATTTTTAGACTGCACAGACAGCGGGAGCCAATAAGACGGCAAACCGTGAGTCTGTAGCAGATGTGTCAACGGCAACCACCGCTGGGGGTGCGGGGGCGGCTACCAAGCTGCCGACTGCAGAAACCAGTGAAATGGCTGTAGAGTTGAGCACGCTTTCTATACGGAGAAAGAGTATGAGTGGAGCGGCCAAAAGGCGGCTCCGAAGAGATCAGGCGAGAGCAGCGGAAGGGCCAATAATCCAGAGTACAAAACGAAGGGGAGGCCAAAACCGAGCCGAGCTTGTTAAAGTCCAGGGTTTGGATGTTGTGAGGAGGGAGGTGCAACAGGGAAGCAATCAACCAAGAGCACCAAACCCCAGCACGCCCAAAAGGCCTAGGAGTTCGACTTCCAATCACTCTCCAGTGGAGGGAGGAAAGAAGAAAGCGAAGCTGGGACAAGGGGGATGCTGCCGGGCACATACGGCGATACCCATCGGCAAAATCTAGCCATTGTCCCAGTCAGTTAACCAGAGAGACAACTCTCGGAAGAGATGGCGTTGGAGCTGGAGGTGCTGTTCTTCTCAGAACTGCTGTCCGCTGAGACGGAGAATGGGGACAGAGGGTTCATTACAGCATATTTGGAGAGTGGGCCTCTAAACGTTGTATGCTCCTCACGCCTGGAGTGGGTCCTTCAGGTCCTGCCCAGCTCCACAATGAGTGAGGCGGTAAAGTTGAGGGGAGGGCCACCTAAGTAGATCTTTTGCATTCCAAAAGTTTCAATGTGGGTGGCCAATCCCTACAATGACAAGGAGCCGGAAGAGATCCTGAATGTGGTCAAAACCCAGAACCCTGGGATAGTTCAGTATACTAAGAAGGTGATTGTTAGGAAAAGGGAGGATGCAGGTCTTACCCTTATCCTGTATATAGAAGAGGGCTCCCTCAGGGCACTGCGGAATAACAACCTGAGGGTGAGTGTGGGGCTGAGACAGGCACGTTCAAGGTGCTCTCTAGTCCTGGGGCTGCTTTGCGGAACCAGGCAACTGCTAAGTAAGCAGAACAATGATCAAGTTCCTCCAAGTGAACCTCGAGCACAGCAGGGCAGCTAGTGCTGTCGTGTGTAGGATGCTGGATAGGGGAGAGGTGGACTTGGTGCTCATCCAGGAGCCATGGTTTTCTGGAGGACGCATATGTGGGCTGGGGACATCTGGAGTGACGTTGTTGTATGATATCAGCTCCGGTGTTCCTAGGACGTGTATCCTGGTCAGGAGGGGCTTGAGTGCGTTTGTACTAACGTACTTCTGCTGCAGGGACTTGATAGCAGTTATGGTTGAGCTGAGGGTGGAGGGGAGGATGAGGAGGCTGAACCTGGCCACGGCATTACTTTCCTTTGACTACGTGGGGGCTCTACCGACACAAGAGCTGAGGAGGCTGGTCGAGCACTGCGGGGTTGTGGATGAGGAGCTGCCATTACACTTCGTGGGGAAGTACAGGTACCAACACTAGAGGTGAGGAACTTTTAGCTTATCTTAGCTCTAAGAATTTACTAGTCTTATATCAGGGGGAAGAGCCGACGTTTGTCACTAAGGCCAGACGGGAGGTCCTGGACATTACGGTGGCATCGAACCAGATGACTAGATATGTAATAAATTGACATGTGTCGGATGAACCATCTTCTTCTGACCATAGACATATTAGGTATGATATCTCCCTCAATCCAGCCATGCTTCGGCCAACCAGGGATCCAAGAAGAACAGACTGGGACTCCTACAGGAGGGACCTGGGTGTTCGGATTGAGGAGGCTGGATTGCATTATGGTGGGAGGAAAGAGTTAGAAGTCTCTGGCACATTGGTTGGCGAGGCTATAGTGGAGTCCTTTACTGATAACTGCCCTCTCGGCAGTGAGGGGAGAAAAGTAGGAGATCCGTCATGGTGGAACAAGAAAGTAGCTAAACTTCGGAAGACCACCAGGATACTCTTTAATAGAGCAAAAAAGAACGGAGAGTGGGACCAGAATAGGAAAACACTAACTGAATACAATAGGGAAATTAGAGAAGCACGTAGGAAGTCCTGGACGGAGTTTTGTCAAGAGTTTTACAAAACTCGGGAAGGGGCACGACTGCATAAAATGCACTCTAAGGACCCAGTTAACCCCGTGGAGATGCTAAGAGCCCCATTGGGAAATATAACAAAAACTGCAGGGGAAACTGTGGAAGAATTAATCAGAACACATTTCCCTTGCAGTACTCTGAGGAAACTTGGGGGAGCAGACACTGAACCAGTTGCCAAACCCTCCACTAGACGTGGTAAGAGGGAGGACTGGGAAGTGGCAAGGAGGATAGTAACTCCATAAAGGGTAAGATGGGCTATAGGCACATTTAAACCCTACAAATCTCCAGGTCCAGATGGGATCTATCCTGTGCTGCTGCAGCAGGGAATGGACATGCTGGTGCTGGTAATTACTAAATTATACGGGCTAAGCATTACTCTAGGGCTTGTGCCTGCAGCCTTGAAATCTAGTAAGGTGGTCTTTATACCTAAGCCTACCGATAACCAATCGGAAAGGAAAGGATACAGCCCTATTACTCTCATGTCCTTTGCTCATATCGGACTTGAAAAACTGGTTGAAAGGAATATTAGGGGGGGGGGTGCTTTGGCCATAAAACCGCTGCATTGGAACCAGTAAGGTTATCAACCGGGGAAATCCTGCGAGGGAGCTCTCTGTCAAGTGGTTGGTAGGATAGAGCAAATGATCGCTAAGAAACGTTGTGGCATTGGTGCCTTCCTCGACATTGAAGGGGCTTTCAATAACCCCTCAGTGGAGACGATTGTAAATGGTGCAAGACGTCATGAGTAGATCTGGGCCCACCCTGGCACAACTACCCCTAACTCGGCCTGCACGTAACCTAGGACTATAGGGGTAGTTTTGGATGATGCAGGCGGACGTCCCGGCCTTGATCCTAAGCTTGGGGGTGGTTTTGACCACGTTTAGAGGGGTGGGGGGTAGTTTTTCGAAAAAAATAAATTCCAACCCACTGACCTAAGCTAGACTAACTGGATCAAACCTAACCTAACCTACGTGTGGGGGGTGTCCTCAGCTACGTTCTGGACCTTCCCCGGGAGTAGCTCCGGGGGTAGATTCGGGGTGGGGGGTAGTTTTTGAAAAAATTTTGGAAAAACGTGCCTTGACTGATAGGGTGAGTCTAGAGTGCAATATCGCTACGGTAGATGGTGGTTTCACCTAGGGGTAGTTTTTAAATAAAATACGAAATTGCCGAAAAATGATGGGTTGGATCAAACGACCGTACGGGATATGTGTAGAGTCCATTATGGACTGTTGCGGGGGTGGTTTCACCTAGGGGTAGTTTTTAAATAAAATATGAAATTGCCAAAAACCGATCGGGTGAATCAAATGACCGTGCGGGATATGTCTAGAGTCCATTATGGACTGCTGTGGGGGTGGTTTCACCTAGGGGTAGTTTTAAATAATATATGAAAATGCCAAAAATGATCGGGTCCTAGGTAAACGTCACCCAGGAGCTAGCCCTCAGGTAAAGCCATCTCCAGGCCGGCCCTTAAGTAAAGTAACCAAGGAATAGCCCCGGGGGTGGGGTAGCTTTTGGAAAGATTTAATTTTTATCTGATGACGTATCTGTGATTGAACGACTCTAGGCAAGTAGTAGGCTATAGTTAGCTATAGTGGTCTACCCCTGAATGAATTGGTTGATACCGGGCCCCGGGCCAAGGGGTATATGATTGCCAAACTCAAAATTTGTCTATGCTACTAAATTAATAAACAATGCAACAAAGCCCTATCGTTTCGGGGAATATGTTTGGCCTACATAGTTGTAGATAATCGGAGACCGTGTGCTGAACATGTGCAAACCTGCAGAGATAAAACATTATCTTAAAACCGCAACGGCAGCCGGTGACCAGGTAAAGCTACCACGGACCGCGGAGTCGTGCTCGAGGTAAAGCCACCCAGGAGCCAGGCCTCAGGTAAAACCAACCCGAAGAATGCCCTAGGTAAAGTAACCCCTGGAATCAGGCCTTAGGTAAAGCTATCATGGAGTCGGGGCCTAGGTAAAGCCTCCTCGGGGCTAGACTTTAGGTGAAGCAGTCAGCCCTTAAGTAAAGCTACCCAAGAGTCGGGCCTTAGGATGGATGCTATATCAAATATAGCCTCTCGTTCAAGACAAATACCTCCACCAGGTCTTGGTGAGGGTACAGCCCCCACAGAGTACGGGCTTAGGTAAAAGTCACCCCGAAGCCTGGCGCTAGCTAGAGCCACCCTGGAGAAAGGCCTGAGGCAAATTCACACTAGAACAAGTGGGGGGTGGTTTTTAATAATATATCAGATTGCCAAAAATCGATCGTTTGGATCAAATGACCAACGTTCCCACCAAACGCTAAGTTTAACCGACCAACAAACATACAATGAGTTCAACTAGTCAACAAGCTGCGCGGGAATCGGCCTATCACATTGCAGGGGCTCGGTAGACCAACGCAACGGTCGCTGTAAGGTCTGTAGGCATATATACTATGTTAAGGCAACATGCATGATAGGCTTATATAGTATGTTAAATAAATATACATGTAAACCTACATATATTCATATATTATGTTAAGCCAATATATACGATAGCCCACATAATGTGTTAAACAAATAAGCATGTAAGCCCGCATACATACTATGCTAAGCCGACATACATGAATCCTTAAATGCGCCTACTATGTCGGTAAACCACCGGCCAAATCCTATATGATCTGAGCTATTTACACCTCCTCTATCAGGTAGAACCTCAGGCATGCAACCGCATAATATGGGGAGTGCTATATGGTATAGCTAACAATGCATACCACCATAGCTGTGTAAGGGCGGCTGCCAATGCATAACCTATCACGCCCATGACGGTCAACAAATATTACAATATAATTTAAAAAAGTTACGCAACCTATATACATACAGTGCTAAGCCAACAATCAGGCATATATACTATGTTAAACCAGCATGCAATATATTCTACATAGCCGTTTATACGCTGTTAAACCAATATGCAGGTTAACCTATAAACATCCTGTATTAGGCCAATATCCCCGTTACCCATATATGCCTATATAATATGTTAAGCCAGGATGAATGATAGCTTATATAGTGTGTTAAACAAATATGCATGTAAACCTACATAAATAATATGCTAAGCCTACATACTGTGCTAAACAGATATGCGTGTAAACCCACATAAATACTATGCTAACCAACATGGATGCTATCCTACATAGACTTATATACTATGTTAAGCCAGCATACGTGATTGCCCTATATAGTGTGTTCAATAAATATGCGTGTAAACCAAATAAATACTATGGTAAGCCAACATGCATGATATCATATATAGGCGTATACACTGTGTTAAGCCTACATACTGTGTTAAACAAACATGTGTGTAAGCCGGCATACATATTATGCTAAGTCGAAAAGGGCCTACAAATTATAACACATTATATCCAATGCATAGTTTAGCTAATGGTTATCACACACTATCCTACAAGTTGCCCACAAATTACCACATAATAACTGATCATTAACACATAGTATCCGATGCATAGCCTGACGGTGGGTTAACATATAGTATCCGATAAGTAGCTTGAGTATGCCCCAACACATAATATCCAGTGCATGGCCTCGCTAATGATTAACACATAGTATCCGATGCAGGGCTTGACTATGGGTTATCCGATGTGTAGCTTGACTAGTGGTTAACACATCCAGTGCATAGCTCGGCTAGTAATGTTCAACATATAGCAGGGCTAATGGTTAACTAATAGTTAGCGTGACTATAGGTTAACACATAATATCTGATGCATATCCTGACTAGGGCTAACACACAGTATCCGATGCATGGCCTGACTATGGTTTAACACATCGCATCCGATGAGAAGTTTGACTACAAGTTAACACAAAATATCCGATGCCCGGTCTGACTAGGGTTTAACAAACAGTATCCGATGAGTAGATTGACTAAGGTTTATCTCATAGTATCCGTAGAGTAGGTTGATTACAAACTAACACATAATAATCATTGCATAGTCTGGCTAATGGTTATTAAATAGTACCTGTTGCATAGCTAGGCTAATGATTAACACATAGTACCCGATGCATAGCCTGACTAGGGCAAACACATAGTATCCGAAGCATAGATTGACTAATGGTTAACACATGGTATCCAAAGCATAGCTAGGCTAGTGGATAACTAATGGTTAGTTTGACTATGGTTAACACACAGTACCTGTCGCATAGTCTGACTAGGGCTAACACATAGTATCCGTTGAATAGTCTGACTAAGGGTAACACACAGTATCCGATGCATAGCTTGACTATAGGTTAACAAATAGTATCCGATGAGAAGCTTGAATACAAAGTAACACATAATATCCATTGCATAGCTCGGCTAAAGTTCATCATATAGCACCCGAAGTATAGCTTGACTATGGGCTAACACATAGCATCTGATGAGTGGCGTGATATAGGGTAACACATAGTATCCGATGCACAACTTAGGATCGAATATGACGTCATCCGGGGGAGAACAAGATGGCGGCTATGTTGATACCGGTTTCAAATGGGCTATGGCCAGTGTAGGCTAGATCAAATAACCAACGTTTCAACGAAACTACTGTCTTACGCTAAGTTTAACCGACCAACATACGCGAAGTTCAAACGAACAACATTTACACCAAGTTCAAATAGGCCACGGCTGGTGAAGGCTAGTCAACGTTTCAGCTAATCAAAGTTGAAAAACTTACGCTAATCAACCAACAAACCTACACCTGGTTCAAATAGGTTATGGTGGGTGAAGGCACTGGCAAAAGCCTTTATGATCTGAGCTATCAACGCATACCAAAATAGCTATGCAGAAACCGTCAAGGCCTTTATGATCTGGGCTCTACATATATTGTTTAGGTATGTTGTATCAGTTACAACACACTGACTAAGGCCCTCCATCTAATCTTAGGTAAAGCTACCTTGGAGTCAGGTCTTAGGTAAAGCTACATTGGAGTTACCCTAGGTAAAGCATGACCATAGGTAAAGCTAGCTTAGAGTCGGGCCCTAGGTGAAGTTATGCTTGAGGCCAGGTCTCAGGTAAATCCTCTCTGGAATCAGACCTAGGTAAAGCTATCTTGGAGTCAGGTCGTAGGTAAAGCCACCCAGGAGCCAGGTCTTAGGTAAAGCTACCTTGGAGTAGGGCCTTAGGTATAGCCACTCTGGAGGTAAAGCAAGACCATGGGTAAAGCCAGCTTGGAGTGGTAAAACAGCTATCAATGCATACCCAATCTCAATAGTACACATCCTGTATTACACCATAATGTGCGATGCCCTACATCTTGTATTAAGCCAATAAGCGTCTAAACCTACATTCCTCCTGTATTAAGCCCCCTACATATGTATTACCCCTACATAGGCCTACACCCTGTAGCCAATATGCACGGTACCCTACATTAACCTACATATTGTGTTAAGCCGATATGCATTTTACCCTACATAGGCCTACATAGCGAGTTAAGCCTGGATGAATGTAAAGCTACATTCCTCCCGAAATAAGACAATATGGATGTTACCCTACATAGCCCTACATACTGTGTTAAGAAAATATGCATGTTAACCTACATTCTTCCGGTATTAAGCCAATATGTACGTAAAGCTACATAGCAACACATACCGCGTTAATCCAATTATCATGTAAACCTACATACATCCTGTATTAAGACATACCCTAATTAGGTCTACACCCTGTATTAAGCCAAGATGCACGTTACCCAACGTACATCCTGTATTAAGTATATATGGGTGTTAACCTACATAGGCCTACATACTGTGTTATGGAGATATCCATGTAAATCTACATAGTCCTACACACTGTGTTAAGCTAATAAGCACGGAAACCTACATTCATTCTGTATTAATCCAAGATGCACGCTAACCTACATACATCCTGTAATAATACACTTCACTACAGGTGTAGAAAAGTTCACACTCAGAGCTCGACAAATAAATACGTGTTTAAAACCTTTACAGTAATATTGTTACGACCGCGATAGCGTACTCTGGACTTATCAGCATAACCGCAGCAAATGACGTCAAACACAATGTAGGTCAAGACGGCGTCCGGAACATCGGTAGGTCATCTGTATAGGATTAACTGTTGCTTGCCACCTATACTTACTTTAACACTAGTCCATCTATCACAGAAAGGAGAAATCGGCCTATTGCCGAGCATAAGGGCGGGAGTATACAAATCTGAACGAGTTCAACATGCCTCTGTCTCCGTGGTAACCCCTATCAACCTTGACGTAATCAACCCCTAACCAAGAGAACAATATAAGTACGGACAGCACAGACCCAAGTCCTCAGACAACACCATGGTAGGTGTCTACTACTGGACAGATAATCTCACAATCGAGAAGAAAGCCTTCCCCAAACTATCACCGTATCGTCGTAGATTACGATCGTTTCGTACTTGGAAAGGAGTGTCAAATGATACTGTCAACCCCGTACGTCTCAGCGAAGCGGGATTCTTTTACACCGGCCAAGAAGATCAAACATTGTGCTTTACATGCGCCGGAGGCCTTGAAGATTGGTCAGCGAATGATGATCCGTTACAGGAACATGCAAAGTGGTTTCCTAAATGTAAATACGTAGTGGGTATATGTGCTAAACAGGCCCAGATGGGGGTAGACATCTGTACAACAGACGATGAAGACTACTTGGACGATGACGGTGTAAACAATCAGAATGATCGTACGCTGTGCAAGATTTGCTGTATCGAAGAAACACAGGTTGCCCTTCTACCGTGCGGACATGTGTTTGCCTGTCTGGGGTGTGCATTGAACCTTCAAGAGTGTGGCATATGCAGAGTGCGGACATCCGCTACGATAAGAGTATATCTATCGTAGCTAAGCCTAATGTAAATACTACTATGTGATCAATAAAATGATTTTGTTTACATGTGTTTGTACTTATTGTCGAAGAAAAACGAAACTCCTTTAATAAAACAAACTATATAGGTAGGTCAACATGGGATAAGGTAAAAAGTACTAGTGTCTTGATAATAGAGACGTATATTTACATTAATAATAATATGATTTGAACAATAAACAAAATTAAACATTCAATGTTAAATCTAATTACAATTGCTCTGCTATCGCTTTATACACATTACCGTTACAATCAGCCAGACAGGTCGCAACCCGCATGAGACACATTACTAGATATCTAGGTAATTAATATATCAAGTCAGCCTCTAGACAAGTTTAACACTAGCTCTTAAGATTAGACATTTCTTCTGTAAACTGTAAAAAATCCAATCATCTGGCATAATTTAGGCTAAATATAACTTCGCAAAAACATGTAAACTCATGTCCTAGGTCTAATGCTAAATCTAGTGTGGTATTTCTAACAAAAATATAAACTGTCGTTAAAGTGCGTTTTAATCTGATTAGGGCAAAACACGGGCCTTTCTCCAGGGTGGCTTTACCTAAGACCTGACTTCAGGATGGTTATACCTAAGTCCAGGGTGGATTTACCTAAGGCCTTTTCTCCAGAGTGGCTATACCTAAGGCCCGACTACAAGGTAGCTTTACCTACTACCTGACTCCAAGGTAGCTTTACCTAAGGTCTGATTCCAGAGAGGATTTACCTGAGACCTGGCGTCGAGCATGTCTGTGCCTAAGGCTCTACCTCTCGGATACTACGAGATAAACCATAGTCAATCTACTCATCGGATACTGTTTGTTAAACCCTAGTCAGGCCATGCATTTTATATTATGTGTTTACTTGTATATAACTTCTCATCGAATACGATGCGTTTACCTCTACAAACGGTATCGCCCTCCGTGCTGTAATCAATAGTCGTAGTTGTGACGTAATTATGGATCAGTCCAACTCGCATGGACTCGTCCACTCACCTCTCAAATGGACTCTTCCACAGCTATGTATAATACATTATATACAGGTGGAGATATAGTGTTTTTGCATAGTCTGTGTTTAGAGTGATCTGTGTGTGTGTTTGCCAGTAAGTAGTAAAAATGTCATCATCAGTGTCGGCAAAGTTTTCAACTTTAAATTCTGTAGATTCTATGCCTATACGTGGGCTAAAGATAGGCAAAGCATATAGAATTGTAAATGCGCGTTTTGTCGAGGCAAAGTATGGTAACGCCGTACTTGTAGACTTACAGGTAGATGATGAAGACAGACGCGCTGTCTTTCTTCCCAAGCGATACGCTACGGCGTTGACAGCGGAAGATTTGAGCTCTATTATAGGCAAATCTTTAACTGTAATCAAAGTTGTCGGTCAAACTGTGAATATGGCCATCACAGAGTAATATTATTCTTTACAGCGTTTCAGCAGGTTTATTATTTTTTAAAATTTTACAGTGCCTCTATCTTTGTTTAATCTATGCGCTATTGAGGTCTGCGCATGCGTACAGAACAGAAATGATATAGACAGTTTGGACTTACCTGTATCTGTAAAGCAGACGTTGATGAAATCTTTTAAAGACTATGTACTGATGAAGCCTTGTGATAGCTCTGATTTTGATTTTTCATCTATAGATTTCAATAATTTAAATATTTCAGAATTTTTAATGTTGATGAACCACCCTGACGAGGTGCCTGTATTTGTCGATGAGAGGACAATTTTCAACATTATTAAATTTCACTACACCGGTCTGTCTAATAATATTTGCCGAAAGTGTTTGAGTTACTTTGTGCTCCGTCAGGCAGAGAGTGTCGACATCACAAGAGCCGGTTACACATACTCTATAGCCGAGGTGGACGGCTTCGAATTTTTACACCATATCTGGGACTCTGATAACTGGTGCGATATCTGTTTAAGCCCGTTATTTAAATTATTCAGTTTTGAAGACTTTCTAAAATCAACCCCGAAGGAGAGCTATTCTTTGATCAACTATTGTGATCCGTTAATATGCAGGTCATACATTCACGAGAGATGGCGTCTACGTCACAACATCCTATAAACACTCGCATTGTAAGTAACTATTCTTTTTTCAAATTATGTTAAGCCTAGATGACACAATAGGTGTTTACTTATAGGAGAGCATGTTTTCGGACTTCATTTTTCAATTTTTGTAATGCCTAGATCACAAACTATATTGAATGAGGAGTGGTGTATTTCAATAGCGTTTAATATATATATTGGACACGAGATATTATATGTTGTAACACTCTTAAAAATAAGGTGTTACATATAAATTCATTTATATATTTAATTTTTATTTAATAATTGTATCGTCCGAATATAAAAGAAAATGTTTGTTCTCTTTGTACGATTGTAATTCTAGGGTATGTTTCGTAGCGCCCCTAGCGGGTAAAAATGTAAAATATCGTACGAGTAGTAACTTAGCCCAATTACCACATCACCCCATGTGACGCAAGCATGGTCTGATATCGCCAGATCCAATGCACCAATCGAAAAATTCGAAATAATAATCGAGGGTGGGAAAGTTCCGTTGGCTTGCCCCTTCAGAAGGCCCACTTCTCCAAAAGACTTTGAACGAGACGGACGTATGGCACTTTCGGACATAACTTAGAAATTTATAAGCTTCCAGTATTCAAAATTTAAGATGTCAAGGCCGGTACCGAATTTTATTAACGCAACAAAAGAAGAAGTCAGAAGCGATAATTTATATTTTTCAAACGAGTAAATGTTTATATAATTTTTGTTCAAGTGCGCGGATTTGCAAGAGCTATGTGTTAAGTGTTTAGTGATTCCAAAAGCCATGGGCAATTTTTAATATGTTTTAAAGTGTTTTATTATTGCACAACCAGTTACGTTTTAGATAATAATAAAGAAAATGTATTTTAATGTTACTAAGTTGAATTTTAAATGATAAACGGTTAACACATGAACGGTAGAAATTGTCCTTCGAATATTCATTTCTAAAAATTCAATTGAAAATATTAAGTTACTATCTTGTCGATATATATAAATTTTAAAGTTCAATAAGTAATTCAAACGTATGGAATAACTAGCAGTAATTAAAAGATAATTACTCGACACATGCTGTCTTTTGTTCTACTGTAATTTGTCACTGATTAATAAATTGTATAACATTGTATTGTAAAACTTTATATTTTCATTTCCCAAGTAACCTAGTTCTACCTTCCAATGATAACGGAAGATCGTTTCAAGTAATCTAGTCCGTTACATATGCGCCACTCTGCTTGAATTTAAATTACTGCTGTTTTTTTTGTTGTTTTCTAAAATGTAAGTCACATACTCCGCTAGTTTTCGAAAAATTAATAATTAAAAAGTGAATGATAATTGCTGCTTAGTTTAAATTAATTAAAATTTAAATAATGATTACTGCTAACGAATTCTAAGGATTAATGCCATTCATGTGTTAATTAAGTAAGTTGTGCAGCCCTCCTTAAAAATACTCGTCAATGTGTAGTAAAGTTATTTTTAAATAAATAAAATGTTTAGCGATTTAAAAATAAATAAGTTGGTAAAAGACGAGTAAATTTTCGAAATAAAAATTATAAATGTAAAGTTTAGAATGGACAGTACAGTATATGTAATAAGAAACATAGCCAAAGATAAAAATTGTAAAGCCGATCCTGTTAATTTAATGTATTGGATAAATTAGAGTTTTTCAGAGAAATTCAAAGAAAATGATAAAAAAATCATGATAAATTAAAGAAGGAAACAAAAATTGTAATGTTACCTACAATAAACGTTGAATTAAGTAGTAAATAAATTGTAATTTTTATTGGACACTGGAGGTTCAATAATATATTTATTATAATAAAAGAAGAATTTGTTTTTAAACATTGTCAAAATTAAAGTAAAGTTAAAAAAAAATTGTTTATGGCAAGTAAAGTTATAAATGGCAGAAAGTTTAGATTGTAAAATGTTAGACAACCTAAATGATTTTTTAAAAAAGAAAAAAAAAATTAAAAGAAGATTTAATAATAATAATTTGAATAAAGTATTTTTATTTGTTGTGAACAATTAGCTGTATGTAATTCTTAAATTAAAGTATGGGATTTAATTTAAGAATAAAGTTAGTGAATTTTCAAAGTATGGGATTTGAAATTCAAAAATGGTTAAGATGTACTGAAGATGTATAAGATAACAAAGATGTTATAAGACAATGGTACAGGCTTAAAATTTTGCCAAGTGAGTGAAAAATTGTATAGACAAAATGTTGTCGTGAAACAATGAACTCAGGGGCAAATATGGTAATTAGGTGGCTTACAAGAAGTGAGCAGGTTTATACAGCTAGATGATGGGTTAGGATTGTTCACATAATATAAGACAAATTCAAAGAAAATTTAAGTAAAGTATATTTCAAAGAACTCTTGTCATTTTAAGTTTAAACAAAATGTAAAGTAGAATTAAATAGTATAAAAAGTTGTATGGTTAATAGATTAAATTCAAATGTAATTTTCACAGTAATTTGGCTATAAAATATCAAGGTCTATATAAAATATTGCAAATTTTTTTTAATCATGTGTCTGTACTGTTCCAACAAGGTAATAATTTCAATAATATAGAAGAGCTCACATAAAACGATTAAAATTGAAACAGAGACATTCTGAAAGGGGTAGGTTATTTAGTAAACGAATAAAAGAGTAATAAAAGTTAACGTTAGAAGAAATTCAAGCTATTGTTTAATTTTTAAAAGGGGAATTGTTTAATAAGGAGAATGGGAAGTGCCTTGATATGCAATTTTACAAAATCATGACGACACATTTACATAATTGCGTGTCGAAAGGGCCCAATGACATGCAATTACACACTACTACAAGAGATAGAGACGACAAAAATCTCAAAATACACAATACTACACGACCAGACTAAAACACTTGACCAAAAATTGTATATGAATGTACAGTCCTAGTTTCTGTTTAGTTTCATTTCTTATTTTATTAATACAAGAGCTTGATCAAAATTTAAAATGAAATTATTATAGTAATGTTTAAATGAAATTATAAGAATAATGAATTGAAGTAAAGTCCTTTTTGAGTCAACACCTAGCTGTATAGTTTTTAAATCAGAGTATGGGATTTGATTTAAAAATAAGGTATTTGGATTCAAAATATGGGTTTTGAAATCCAGGGTTTTTTGTATAAGATGTACGAATGTTGTAAAAATAACACAGAGTAGTTATAAAGCAATGGTGCAATCTTAGTTTGTAAATTGAGAGAGAATTTCTGAGAAAATACACAGCGTCGTTTAAATGTGGTAAATTTGTGGCTTACAGGGAGTAAGCAGTTTTGCAGATCCCAGGCAGGGGACTGTGATAAATACAGCTAGTAGGTTAGGTTTGTTGACACAAAAAGAGACAATTTCGAAGAAAATTTATTAATAGATGATTTGAAGGATTTTTTTAATAATGAAGTAATTTGATAAAAAATTAATAAGAAATTGAAAGAGTAAAGATTTTAAAAATTGAAAAGATATAAATTTGTATTCATAAAAGTTTATGAAACAGAATGTTGACAAGAAGTCAGATTTTAATAAAAGTAATTAAAGTATGTGATATTTTAAAAAGTTTTAAAACGTGAAATGTGTAGAATGTCTTTGCAATAGAACACTGTGAAACTGGTAGTTTTGTAAAAGAGCCTATGTGTGAGAAAGCGGATACGCTTCCGTTGTAGTATTTGTCAAGCGCTAGGGGGAAATGGCATGCATTCCATAGTGGGGAATGTAGGTAAACAAAAACATCCGTTGGCCAGTCAATGTTTATATTTTTACTATAGTAGGTATAAAATTTTGTTCAATTGTAAAAGGGGACTGCACATACTCATGTATAAAATGTTGAAGTAGAAATAAGAAGTAATGTTGAACAAAAATTTTCTTTTCAGGTCGACAAGAGAAAATGTAACACTCTTAAAAATAAGGTGTTACATATAAAATCATTTATATATTTGATTTTTATTTAATAATTATATCGTCGCAATATAAAAGAAAATTTTTGTTTTATTCGTGCTCATTGTGAAGCTAGCATAGAGAGTAACACCCCTAGCTGGTAAAAATGTAAAATATCGTACGATAGTAACTCAGGGTAATTAACTGACATCACCTCATGTGACGCAAGCATGGTCTGATATCGCCAGATCCAATGCACCAATCGAAAAATTCGAAATAATAATCGAGGGTGAGAAAGTTCCGTTGGCTTGCCTCTTCAGAAGGCCCACTTCTCCAAAAGTCTTTGAACGAGATGGACGAAATAGCACTTTCGGACATAATTTAGAAATTTGTAAGCTTCCAGTATTCAAAATTTAAGATGTCAAGGCCGGTACCAAATTTTTTTAACGTAAGTAAAGAAGAAGTCAGAAGCGATTATTCATATGTTTCAAATAAATAAATGTTTATATAATTTTTGTTTAAGTGCGCGGATTTGCAAGAGCGATGTGTTAAGTGTTTAGTGATTCCAAAAGCCATGGGCAATCTTTAATATGTTTTAAAGTGTTTTATTAGTGCACAACCAGGTACGTTTTAGATAATAATAAAGAAAATGTATTTTAATGTTAACTAAGTTGAATTTTAAATGATAAACGGGTAACACATGAACGGTAGAAATTGTCCTTCGAATATTCATTTCTAAAAATTTAATTGAAAGACTTAAGTTACTATCTTCTCGATATATATAAATTATAAGGGTTAATAAGTAATTAAAATGTATGGAATAATTAGCAGTAATTAAAAGATAATTACTCGACACATTGCTGTCTTTTGTTCTACTGTAATTTGTCACTGATTAATAAATTGCATAACATTGTATTTTAAAACTTTATATTTTCATTTCCCAAGTAACCTAGTTCTACCTTCCAATGATAACGGAAGATCGTTTACAGAAAGACATTATTATGCCTGGCTGGTAACGGAGAACTAGATAGAGCCCTGGGTAAGTAAGGTAATTAATTTGTTAATTAGTAATTAACATAAATTTTTAATAAAGCCCTGATATATACTTACCCCAGCAGGAACAAAGGCTCATGCGTTACAATGTTAATGTCAAGTCTTTTTCAAATTATGTAAAGCCTTAGATCACACAGTATATTGAATGAGTGGTAGTCTATTTTCAATAGCGCTTAATATATATTTTTAAATTGAGGCTTGTTTTGGACATGAGGTAGCGTCATTTCTTTTTCAAATTATCTGAAGCCTAGATCATAGAATATATTGAATGAATGGTAGTTTATTTTCATTCGCGTTTAATATATATTTTAAATTGAAGCTTATTTTGGATACGAGATATTATATGTTAATGTCAGGTCTTTTTCAAATTATGTAAAAGCCTTAGATCGTACAGTATATTGAATGAGTGGTAGTCTATTTTCACTGGCGTTTAATATATATTTTGGACACGAGGTAGCGTCATTTCTTTTTTAAATTATCTGAGGCCTAGATGATTGATTATATTGATTGAGTGGTAGTTTATTTTCATTAGCGTTTAATAAATATATTTTTTAAATTGAGGCTTATTTTGGACAAGAATTATTATGTGTTAATGTCAATTCTTTTTCAAATTATCTTTTCAATAGATTCTTTTTCATTTTTATAGGCGTACACTGCGCTTTCAGATTCTTCACTAACCTATTCGTCATCCTATTCGCCTCTACTACTACCTAGGGGCTCGTCTCCAAGAGATTTACCCACCCGTCCGCCTGGCATTGATACGGACAGCGATGAGGAAGACGAGGATCATAGACCCTGCTATAGTTGGGATGATTCGTTTTCGTTTCGCCTGCACGATTTCCTAATGGTTTCTCATCCACCGAGGAACCCGCCTTCACCCCACACATGCATACAGACGCTGGATTACACTTTAATGCAGCTCCAGCTAGTGATTAGGGATTTACGGACGGCTGCCTCAAAACCTTACTACAGGACAAGTCGGACCTTTGCGTATAACGTTTGGGGCATGACGAGACGGTTCCTACAGGATATTGTGGTGGCGGAAGACTTCGCTATCCAGCGTACCAATTATGTAAGTAGATTTTCATATTATTTCGATTGGGTTTTCTTTCAGGATATCTGGACCGATTTACTAATCATATTGTTTCTTACAGGATTTGTATATGCATATACAGTTGTTACTAATTGACTTTTTTTTTGCCTTCAGAATAAGCCACGACCGGCGGAGATTAGGTTATGCTATATATGTTGTGAGAACCCTCGCAACGCTGTTGCCACGCCGTGCGGACATGTCTTTTGCTTAACCTGTCTCTCAAGATGTACTCGCTGCCCACATTGCAGATCTCGGATCATCGACACATTTAAATTATATATGTAATATTGAGAACAATTTATATCTATGCACTGTAAAATTATTTTTATATGTTAGTTTAATAAATCATCATGCTGAATACCCTTATTGTATATATTATGTCATATACCTGCCCTTTTCCATAAAGGATCCGTATATCGTTGGCATTATCCAATATTATATGTTTATACTTCTCTTATATTGCTAAAACACTCTGTTGAATAGATAGTTAGGTTCGTTTTATAGCATGTATTTATTCATGTTATGTGATAGACCTCGTTATTAGTGTTTCTCCATGGACCTTTTTATCTAAACCTATTTACATTATAGAATATATCCATAAAAGCTATCTGTTTACTTAAACTATAACAGCCTACATAATAAATCGATACAGTAACCAAAACAAAAACAGTCACCTTGATTCACAGCGACATAGCTGTGCGGATTTTTATGCCTGCTATAGCGGTCACCGGCTGCCGTTGCGGTTTTAAGATAATGCGTTATTGCTGCAAGTCTGTACATGTCTAGCACACGGTCGCCAGCTATGTAATGGAAGTAATGCTTAACCTCCCTCCCCTTGAGCTTGTCCTTAGGGGAGAGGTGAGGCTGACGGCATTGAGATTGCGTAACTCAAACAACTGGGCTAATCTCCAAGATGATTCGGGACATATGAGTATCGAGTGCGTGGTCAAAGAACCTGTCTTGGAAATTAGCAGTAACTACGTTACTCGGACGTTTGGACCTGTTTGGGCCCACCAAACTATGATGGAATGGTCAGGGTCAGTAACATCGGGAGCTCAGATTTGGTACACAGATGGCTCCAAGATGGACTTCCAAGATGTATTGTAAAAACCTTGTCCTGGTTTTCCAGCGTTCCCTCTACGATTCAAGTGAATAAATCTTATCTCAAAGTAGCTCACCGCCAGTAGTCAGCTGTTATAATCTGACAAAAGGGCAGTTTGATCAGTGTTGTTATATTTGCAATATTGTAAGAAGAATGTTTTATGTTAAAAATGTTAAATCAAAGTATTACGTAACAGCTTTGCGCAAAACGTTTACAATAAACGTAGAAATTCAGCATCAGCAAATTTACAAAGTTACAACACAAATAACAGATTTTCTTCATCTAAACATAGACAAATATCAAAACCATCTTTCACCGGGTTCTAATGCTCGTTCATTTTGTAGAAGCAGTATCAAGGATATAAACAGGAACAGAGTTAAGTCACAAAGCTATCTTTTATAAGGTTGCTGAATACAATCTCTCTAACGGGAACTATAGGGTCTGTAGGTACATTTCATAAAGGAAATGTGCTGAAGTGTCCGATAGACACTATTGCAAATTCTATAACTATAAAAACATAAGAAAGTCTGAATCGTCTACATTGGATAATAAAAAGAGGAGAATGAATTTTTGTTGTTGGAAGTGGAATAATTTCCGTCTTATGCTTAAAGTCTAATCCGCTGTTCCTAGTGTTTACGTAGTAATTTTGCCAAAAAAATCCAAACATAAATTACCATAAATAATTATTTTTCTTTTATGTGTAAAATTCTTTTTACAAATATGTGTTTTAACAAAATTGGCGTTATTAGTTTTATTGATTGTCCACTTATACGTATATTTTCATGAGAAAGCTGAATCTGATTTTGGATTTGCATTAAATGTTTGTTTTTATTATGTTTACTTCATTCAATTTTTGCTGTATTTTCGTATGCATGCATTGATAAATTACATATACGTCATCGAAGCTTTGCACAAGCAAAGCGCATACACGTTTTTTCACTTGTAATACGGGTTAACCTATTACGGATTTCCTAACTTATGCATCATGGGTTATTTGCTGGTGATGATATAATTTTGAGACTTATGCGTCATCGATAGTCAGTATTTTATGTTTCGTCAGCTTGGTTCTTGTTAATATTTTATGTCTCTGTCCATCAGATAAGCAAGTGCAAACACATAAAGCATGAGATTATATTTGGCTTTCGAAGTTGTCACCTTAAAGAAAGATATTTATACCAGTCCATGAAACCACAGGAAAAATAGTGGTTATTGTATTTTGCCGACCTAATGATTTCTTATAACCTACTTGTCTGCTGGCCGTTTACGTCAAGATGTTTGTCTCATCGTTATCTTTCAGCTACAATGTGTGTGTCACGTTCATCCGAATTAGACGATGATGACTCTATATGCCTTATATTATTACTACTTATAATGATTATTAAAGTTGTTAATCAACACAATTCAATTTCAGTGACGACTGAGTTCAAAATACATTTGTGCCACCTGCGTCACTCGCAACGCTAATAGTTTATTCCGCAATTGGATAAATATTAATTTAAAGTAACTTTTACTTACAAATAAAAACAAATAAACACAATTGTTGTACAGATTTTGTTTCTATGGTTTCGTAGTTTTTCCAGTACTTGAAAACGAAATGGCTCGTTTTTGCAGCTATGTGAGAAGCCGTAAGTTAATTAAAAGAAATCTATGATAATATAATTCACGCACATATGTCCTTTTTTTTATAGGTTCCTTAAGAACTTTTACGTCTAAATTGACATAATTTCTAGAACAAATATGTATATGATAACTATGTATCAATTATATGATATGTATATGAATCAATGTAGTTAATAATAATAAACATGCAAAATTATGACAAGACTAGTTAGAAAAATGTAGAATACAGATATATTTTATAAACAGGTTACTTCAGGTCTCACATGACTTACAAACAAATGTATGATTTTATTTCTTTTTAACTCTATAGCTTTAAACTTGTCATCATGACACATTATACTAATTATTCTATCTAATACATATATCCTATGCACGCGATTACAAAGCAATTTAATTATTATTGTAATTGTGTAGAATATTTATTGACCTAGATTACTTATACCTCGTCTAAATCACGACGCTTCGTTTCACAAATTCTGTATCTGACAAATGAGTGGTTCGCGCGCTTCTTTTTTCTCAGTATCTTCCTTTTTACAGTTCCCGATGTCAGGTGCACAGTTTCGCAGTTAACGTTCGCTTGCGCCTTACTGAAACAGATCTCGCTTCGTAATTTTAACGATACATAAGTGATCGTGAGACTTTTTTATGTTTGTGTTATCGTTACATTTTTGAATTATTTACTCACATAGTCTTAGGTTCTGCCACAAAGGACATACACCACGTGATTCTCTGCGTAACACTGAATCTTCTCGTATCTTCGACATTCTACGTGATACCGATCCTCCGCCTAATGTCGTTTCTCCTAACGTCTACTCTTCACCTCATACAACCCTCTATCTAGTGTAAATGCCACACCTAGTCGTGAATCTAATCTTAAGCTATTTATCTCATAATTTGGATTCGAATCTAAATATAATTATCTATGAACGAGTGAAATTCGCGCTCCAATACCTAAAATCGTGGGCGGTTTCTGTACTAGAATCACTTATACCCCACAACGTTATACCCATATCACGTTTCATTCTGTTCTTCGACGTAGCAATGGAGGTAACTGAACCTCAAATGTGATTCCGTTTTGAAACAAAGATGGGGGAAAACGCAAAATCACAGATTCCTGAGTTACTCGAAATCCCAGCCACCCAGCAGCTCCAAAGCAAGCAGGAGCCAGGAAGTTTGTAATTTTTATCCAGTACCCATCAGAAGAATGACCACCAGCTACGGTGCACACTGCGACCAACCAGTATGTGTACAGCACCGAGCAATGAGCTGTGTAGAGTGTGCCAGCAAGTAAAACCGCTAGATTGAGCTCTAAATAATGCTGATTTTCATTTATCCACCAAGAACATAAGCGAATTGAAAAACTCTTCCATTTTATTGAAAAAGTGTTCTATAACTCAATAATTTTTTACATTCTGTGTTTTCGTAAAAAAGACACTGTTAGACATTGGCATTGCACTATTTTATTAAAACGAAGTCATGTTAATAATTATTTTATTTTATAATATTAGGATTAATAGCTAGAATATTATTTTTTCTAGAGAAGAATGGGATAATACTATGTTTAAGAGATTAACAAAAGAACACTATTTTTGTCAAGTAAAAAAAAAATTGGAGTAGTCAAATTAACAACACATATGTAATCGTGTGACATAATTAAGACAAAGTAATCTAGGGTTAAGTTTATCGTTAGTTAAAGATGGGACAAAACGTGAAATAAACGTACTTCTTCATAACAATTTCCTTTGGTCTGTATCGTAGTTAGGCCTAATGCAGTTATAAATAAATTAATGAATTCATTTTATTTACAAACAATACTTACTGTTATAAACATATAGAGGATAATGTATTATTTGCAATAAAATTTGTACTAATTTTATAATTTTATAAAAAAACCAAAGTATTGGACTTTTTGTGGAATACACATTTCAAACTGTTGATAGATCGTTACATTGATAAGCATATAATGAAAGCGTTTCCTGAAAAGTATCTATTCGTCCGGTAATTTATTCAAGTATTGAAATTCTAAAAAGGAAAATATTGAAAATATGTACAAGAACTCTAAGTTTCTACATTTCTATTTTTGTAACGTTTGTAATTGTGTTTGATTAAATATTTAAATACTATTTTAAAAGTTTCGTCTGATGCAAATGAAATAAATTCTATCACAATTGATGACAGTTTTATATAGAGCCACAATACTTCTTTTCTATACATTATCTTTGTATCCAATTGCAACTACATTCTACCCTTTTCAAATAGCTATTTTACCTTAGGCTAGATATATCGCTAATGTTTATATCAGATAAGCAACTTTGGCAATTTCAAAGCTGTGAATTTATAAGAAAATAATATAATCTAATAAATTAGTTTAGATAAATTACAAAAAACAGTTTAGATAATTGATAAAAATAATTCAATTTATATTTTAACTGGATTTTACTAGATTTTAATATCAAGTTTTATGTAAACTTATTAGAAATTGACCAAAATATTACTCTTCTACCCTCAAAGATGTTTCCTTAAGTTTCTTCTTCTTTTTCAAGAAAGTGTGAGGCACTTTTCACATCCATTTAATGATAAAATTGCACTGTTTTGTACAAGTAACCATGCTATAATTACAGTGTGCTAACAGAAACTTTTTTTATTGTTACAGTCCTGTTCGGATGGAGAGGAGGCGCAGGGGGGGATGGTGGGGAGGATCCGGAGGCGGATCCTCCGGAGAAGGGGGGCCCTCCGGAGAAGGGGGATCCTCTAGATGAGGATCCCAGGGAGGTCCAACCTGGAATGGAGATAGGTATGTTTTTAAAACTTTTTTTTATAATAGATAATTTTCCTAAACTTGCTATATTTAATGTATGGCCAAATTTTAAGCCTAAAAGTAATTACCTATATTCAAAAGAACAACATTGCAATTGTAATCAAACGTTACTAATGGTTTTACATTTACATAAACGTTTTACTATATTTAGTAGACCTATTTATTAATACTATTTGCGATTTGTAATCTGTGTTTCTTTTATGCGTTTTAGTTGCAAAAAGGCAAAACTAAATTAGGTATTTGATTCAATAAATAAAATTATTGGTCTATTTACACTTAGAAAAACCTATATCTGTATATAATTTATAAATGTATGAATGTTTCTGAACCGTATTGTTCATTCGCCACATCATTCCATTTGAAAGCGGGTTCAGATGGGTCAGTTAGTATTCTAAGGTTGAATTAGTGTAAGCAATGGTTTCAACAAGATGTATCAATGAGCTATCTTTGGTTTCTTTGACAATTAAATCATTTAGTGATACAAGAACTTTCCTCTCTTGTGTTTATCATTCTTTCATCTTTTCTTTTTAATAAAACTTACCGCCTAAATCTCCCGTACAAGCTTACCACCTGTTGCGTTTACTATCCACCAAATGACAAGGTTCAATTATTATTAAATGAATTATGAGGAATGAAAAATGTATTTTATAACATATACATTTATAATTATTTTGTGAATTATTCAAACGATCAATTTTACTTGAAATCTGTTGATTTAAAAAAAAAAAATCCAAACCGACAGATGAACGAGAGTATTCATCTTAACACATGTAGTGTGTGTGTGTGTGTTTGTGTGTGTGTGTGTGTGTGTATGTGTGTGTGTTTGTGTGTGTGTGTGTGTGTGTGTGTTTGTGTGTGTGTGTGTGTGTGTATGTGTTTGTGTGTGTGTGTGTTTGTGTGTGTGTGTGTTTGTGTGTGTGTGTGTGTGTGTTTGTGTGTGTGTGTTTGTTTGTTTCTGTGTATGTATGAGTGTTTGTGTGAATGATCAAATTACGTGTGTTATAATGTTTTAAATTCAGTTAATTTTTGTCTTACAATACATTACACATCTACTAGCATTATCTTAGCTTTCTGTACTTTTCGTGTTTTACACAAGTATGTAGGTTCGAATTCTTTTGAAACGAAATTCTACGAAGTCCTGCTCTGGTATTGCTAATATTATGATCCCAACCGAAGAAGATGATCTGTGGTCATGAGCCTAGGTTAATCAGTTCGGCGAAACGTTTTTTAGAAACCGTTACGCTATACCCATATTTAATCACGTTTGCAGTGTCACAGTCTACCATATTTTGATCTTTTTGTACCACAAATAAGTACTTGTAGGTAGGCTGAAGTTGCGAACAATGCTTATGTCCTCCATTTCCCCATCCCTTGCAGCATGTTTGTCCCTCAAAGCCTCTCGTAGCAATCTGAACTCGTTGCTCTTCCTTAAGGATGCTGTTCTTATTGTAAAAAATGTATTTTATATTTATTAACAAATTTTAACGTATATTATGAGAAAACCTGTACTTAAATGGCTATGGTTTTGTATTTGTAATAATTTTATTTCTGACTTTGACGTATTTTCCAATCTCGATTTTATTTTCTCTGTTTTAGACCCAGACGTGACAGATTATGGAGGACAAGGTAAGTTTGTATTTCTATTATTAAAAAATGTACTATTGGTGTAGAGTAGTTCTAGGAAAGCGGTCTAAACCGAAGTGTTAGGTTGAATTTTGTTCTTAACCAGAGTCGAAAGACATTTGGAGTCAAGTACCCAGGATCGTTGCACTCAGCCTTGGTGCATTTTGTTGTTTACACAATTTGTTCAATATAAATTAGTTGATAAGAAGTAATTTAAAAATTATCCATTTTCTATTGAGTCATGTATTTATGTTTTTTAGAAACCAATATTAAATATGAGAAAACCGAAAAGAAAGATCGGTATTGAGAGATACCGGTAGAAAGATAAATATATAAGTAAAATAAACTAGTAAGATTGAACAGTTTAGATTGTACACAAAAGTAATTAAAAATTTTTTTTTTATTGAGTATTATTTTAAATTAGTGAATTTACCAATTACTATGTAATCTTTGTTTTCTGTTTTGTCATAATCAATATAGGTTTTTAAAACAAATAACTACCACACGGAAAAATATAGAAAATGGATAATCATTTACTTCTTATCAACTAATTTATAACTTTTTGAAATTCCAGTCGGATAATATGGAAGTTATTATTATCTATTTATGAAGTATGTATGTGTGCAAGTGTGTGTGTGTGTGTGTATGTGAGTGTCTGTGTGTTTGTGTGTGTGTGTGTGTGTGTGTATGCGTGAATTGGAATGCTAAACGTGCGTGTATTTAAACTATCTTCAACTCTTGATCCTTATGACTATAATCAGTCTTCTTCTTTATTTTATTGATTATGTCGCCTTGTTATATAATAATGTGCCTATAAATATTGCCTGCATATTATACTTTTAATTTTTAAATTCAATTTATTTTTCTTATAATACAACCAACATAGACCTGCAACATCTTCGTTATTATGCTGCTTGTGTCTCATATTAGGATGAATGTTGGTAAAATTTTGATAAGTCATACGATACATCTCACCACTACACATACCAAAGCCGTTAGATACCGACTCGATCCGAATCTTCAAAAGTTCTAGCGTTTACCAGACCTGTGTGGCTGATATGTCAGCTCAAGCATGAATGAGGCCTACTTGTTTTCGTGTAAAGCTATTAGCAGTGAATCAGTGCTGTGGCTTGCCCGTTACACTGGGAACTCCTTTAAACTGATCTCTTCCCAGAACAGTCACTCTTGGCTACCAGCCTCGGATTGTACCTGCGGGGAAAATCTCAACTTTTTCGTTCTTTCTTGGTGCTCCATGGTTTAAAGGTGAAGATAATGATGGTGTCACCAGTACCTTTAAAGTGTATGGCTATCCTATATCTCAGAAGTTTCATAGCCAATCCATCACATCTACAGACGTTTCTTAGGACAGCAAGCGGCATGATGCCAAACCATAGCAGACGATCCCGTAGGTGCACCAGTTATTTTTTTAGCGAGTTTGAATGTCGGTGTTTGCTAGGACTTGTCCTACGTTGCCATGTTAAAGAAACAATGTTAATCTTTTATCTGAAGATGCAAATCTTTGCGATCGATCTTGAGCCTCCTGTTCTTTCGTTCCGATAAACGTGTTTTTGCTATTCCCCCATTTATCCCTAAATATGGCATGTGGCAGTCTACCAACGTAACAGGGTGCGGTCTTTTGTACCGCTTACAGGTACACGTAGGCTGTTGTTACTACAAATGCTTCATTTTAACAAATCTGGCTTCTGCCTACTGAACATCCTTTGAACCATGTTTGTCTTTCGAAGTATCTGACCTCGTTGCTCTTCTGGAAGAAGGCTATGGTCCTTGTAAAGAGCGAGGCAACTAAAATGCAAATTTTATTTGGTTATTTATTGTTTTTCTACCTGGTCCTCGCCCTAAAGATTGCACCGGCTATGCTCATTAAAATCTCATGCAGGTCTTCCCCTGAGCCTTTGCGAACACCACGGCTTCCTCAAGGTTATAAAAATAAACAGATGACCTAATAGGCGTTCCCTTTCTCCGCTTTTCCATAATGACGCACGACCACCCTCCTACTCGAACATTCGATGTTGGAACCACCTATAAATAAATCACTAAGTCTGATCATTTTATCTATAAATATTTTATATCTGTTTGTTTTATATTTTTTTATTTTTTATAGTATTTCCGAATGATACGTCATAAGCCATTATTCCTGATATACTTTTAATTTTATGTAAAAACGATTAAAATATTATACATAAGTATTTAATTAATTCCTTAGTATTGTTAAATATGATTATTTATTCCAAATTATTTTATCCTAAATTCAATTTACTTTAACCGTGAAATCTTCTGAATAGAAATATATGTAGTAAAAGCGCTTACACATTTAGTGAATTTGCCAGAGATGGGCGATCAGCTCACGAGCTTACTAATCAGATATGGGTGAGAAGTCTAGAAAATTAGGGATAGCTCATTATTCGTCGCTACTTGAATACTCACTTGTAGGCATCTGAGAAAAAAAGCCATCACTCTTATCTTCATTACTAACTAAAACAGATGTCAAGCTTTATTCTGAAGTGATAAAACCATAGCGATACTGAGGTCTTGAGCCTCCTGTCCTACGGGTTCGGAGTAAAACTTTTCTCCAGGATATCCTTACGTTTGCAATGCCTCAGTGTGCCAGAGCATGATCTTTTTGTTTCGCAAACAGGCTCATGCAATTTGTTGTTGTGACCCATGCTTATCTCTCCCAAGTAAGAAACTACTTATTCCTCTTCATTTTGCATCAAGTTTGCCCCTTAAAACCTCTCGCAATGATGTGAACACGTTTCAGTTCTCTAATAATTCTGTCCTGTTTATGGGAAACAGTTAAAGTATTCAATTTTGGGTTTCACTTTGGTGTCTCCTTAACCGGTATTTTTCGTGGATTTATTGTAATCGTTTCTTGAGATTTTCAATGAAGTCCTTACCTGTATTTTAGTTCGGTTTAACATCCAATAGTAAATCACAGGGAATTAGAAGTTCTCTAACAAACAATAAGCCATTGCCTATCTGATAGTCACGTTTATGGAGAAGCGATATACAAATAAATGAGTTGCTGATATTGGTTTCAGTTTTGCTCGTGATCAGAAATATTTGACAAGTATCTGCCGCCGTATTGTTCATTCTCTCTGTCGTGATATAATTGCGGCTTCAGGACAGTTTCCTCCGGGAATTATTTTCTATTTTTAAGTCGGACTTGCAGCGACAACGGTGTGATTATGCTGGTCTAGAATTTCTACTCACTATACAGGACGTTTTGTGTTATTAGACAAAGAGATTAGATCTTGAAACAAGAAAATCCTATTACCTCTCTTCTCTTAGTCATTCTTCTTTTGGATTCTATTTTCAACAAAATATTCTTCCCAACTATCCCATACAAGCTTACCATCCTTTGCATCTACAAAATATAAACGTAAATAAAATTAAGTGGTACATCTCATAACTCAGCTAGTATAATGGTTTTCAACTTTTTTGTGTGTGTGTGTCTGTGTGTGTGTGTGTAAGTGTGTAAGTTTGTGTGTATGTGTTTGTGTGTGTATGTGTGTGTTTGTGTGTGTGTGTGTGTGTGTATGTGTATGTGTGTGTGTGTGTGTGTGTGTGTGTGTGTGTGTGTGTGTGTGTGTGTGTGTGTGTGTGCGTGTGTGTGTGGTATTGAGGTATTGAGGAGCCTGTCTTTCAGTTTGGGGACATATTTTTTATTGTAAACTGTCGCTATTTTCCGAAATATGCCCACGTTTGCAACTTCACAGTGTAGCACTTAATGACCATTCTCCACCGCAAACAAACACTTCTAGGCTGTGGTTGCGTTGACCTAGCCAGGAAAACTAAAAACATATTGCTTGTGACACCGTACTTAACGTTTCAGCTATACCTGCAACTGACATTGCTTATTAGCGTCTCAGCTTTACTTACAGCTGACATTGCTTATTAGCGTCTCAGCTTTACTTACAGCTGACATTGCTTATCGTATAACTGCTTATGTTTATGACTGCTAGGACCAAATTATGAGAAACTGTCCGTATGTTTGGGTTACTAAGTAAGGACGATGTACTGATTGGACTATGAGCAGTGAAATAATTGGACAGAATTCCGAGGGTACGTTAAAATTGCCAGTTCAACGATACTATTTCCCTCCTTCCCGGTCCCTCCTTTTTACATCGTTTTTTTCTTTTTCGATCACCGGTACTATTGGTCCCTCATTTTTACATCGTTTTTTTCTTTTTCGATTACCGGTACTATTGGTCCCTCATTTTTACATCGTTTTAATCTTTTTCGAACATCAAAATGAAGACATCTAGTTGGAGTGTTATATCGGAATTGAAACTTGTAACTGCTAATTGGGGCTTCTAAGACAATTGTGGCCGAGTTTACAGATGGATGGACAGTTTTAGACTCGCTAATCCAACGTTGAGCCCTGATTTGACTTCAAAAACAGTAGAACCTATATTGCATAGTAACGACCACATTCTGAAGTGATTCAAGAGCGTAATCTCGATGGTTGCAAAGATTATTCCTGCATTACTAAACGTAGCAGTGGGTAACCTTTATTCTGATTTTGAGGTCATGAATTACCTCTTATTCAGTTTGGAAAAACGTTTTTTTCTTAACACTTTCGCTATTCCACGATATAACCCAAAATTTGCACACTCACGGTGTAACAGTAAATTAATTATTTTTTTGAATCTCGAACAGATACTTATATATATATATATCTTTTTATTAAATTGGGAGCGGGTTCAAACTGCCCGAAGCACCACTACCTTAGGTATATTGTACTAACCTCCCTGATCTAGTCAAAGAGCCTCTTCCCTCTTACCAGGTTTAGAAGTTTCCTGCCTAGTGTTTTACCTTCAGCAACCTCTTCCAGAGCTGTGCTATCACCAAAGAGGTTGAAACGCCTCTCTGCAAGTGCTTCACATCTATAAATGATGTGTGTGGCGGTCTCCAGTTCTTGCCCGTATAATCTGCACACTGGTTCATCTTTGAAGATACCCGTATTATGCAGATGTTTCCTTAGTCCACAGTAGACCTGTGGCTATCCTCAATTCCTGACTAGACAGATAGATGAGACTCTCCTGCAGCCCCAAGGAAGGTTTCCTAAGGGTTAGCTTACTGTGTCTCATTCCTTCAGCTCGGACCCAGTGCTCACAGTGTCTTTCAGCCTTCCAGCAATCTTGACCATGGATTTGGAAATACCTACCGCCGGCTCCGGTCCAATTAGGGGAGTCGAAGACCCCTCTCTGGCCAGCGCATCTGCGGCTTCATTTCCAAATATTCCCCCATGCCCTGGCACCCAACCTATCTTGATTTGATTTTGCCTTGCCAGGGCTTCTAGGTTATTTAGGCACTCCCTGACTATGGCCGAGGTGACCACATGTCCATTTAGTCCTTAATTGCTGCCTGACTGTCAGAGAAAAAAGCAATCCGGGTCCTGTGTATTCCCCTTCTCGCTATCTCTCCCAGACAGGCATTTATATGATATGTATCAGCCTGAAAGACAGAGGTATGCCTCCCCAAGGAAAAAACTAGTTTTACCCTTGGGTTTCTACAATACTCCCCCGCTCCAGTGCCGAAGTACATTTTGGAGCCATCTGTGTACCAGATCTGAGCTCCCGATGTTACTGACCCTGACCATTCCATCATAGTTTGGTGGGCCTGGTCAGGTGCAAACGTCCGAGTATGGTGGTCACTGCCCATCTCCAAGACAGGTTCTTTGACTACGCACGCGATACTCATATGTACCGAAACATCTGAGAGATTAGCCCAGTTGTTCGAGTATGCAATCTCGATGCTGGGGTTTGGTGCTTGTGGTTGATTGCTTCCTAACTGTTGCACCTCACCCCTCACAACATCCAAGCCCTGGACGTTAACACGCTCGGCTCGGTTTTGGCCAACGCTGCGTTGTGTGCTCAGGATTATTGGCCTTCCCACTGCTCTCGCCTGATCTCTTCGGAGCCGCCTTCTGGCCGCTCCACTCATACGCTTCCTCCGTAAAGAAAGCGTGCTCAAATCTACAACTATTTCACTGGTATCTGCAGTCGGCACCTTGGTAGCCGCCCCCTCACCCCCTGTGGTGGTTGCCGTTGACACATCTGCTACAGACTCACGGTTTGCCGTCTCATTGGCTCCCGCTGTCTGTGCAGACTCAACATCAATTTGTTTACCTACTTGGTCCCCAAGTATGGGGCAAAGAACGGTCAACCAGAGCATAACCCCCACTGCCCTGGCAAGACAACATACCATGAGGTTTTGTCAGGTTCCTAAAGGGGATCGTGTGCTACTGCATTTTATACCCTGCAGCCATTCATCCATCGGCACGATGCCTTCCACCTTGGATTGGGTATTCAGTCACTGACCTTGAAGCCCAACCCAAGTTCAGGACATTATTAACTGTTGCTCATGGAGCGAACAGCCTTCTTTACTCTCTTTTGTTACATCTGTGTCGTTATGGTAGTTTCCCGCCCATATTTCACAGCCTCATTGCCCTTGGTTCACATGGGAGGTGAGAGTGGCATTGTGAGGACTTAATTCCCAACTACCCCCGTCCCCAGTCAGAGCAGTTATTTCTACCACACGTAACCGGTTGACTGACGAGGAGGGATATTTTCTCACCTTTGAACCATTGCCTTGGTCCGGGACTGCTTATTCAGAAACCCTCCGGAATCCTGATTCACAAGTAAGCTTAATATCTGTAGGCCGTTCAACTATCCGCCGCCTGTGGACCCGCCTAATTGCTAAGGCAAGCTATCTGGGAGATACTTATATACTTTAGTTGCGACCAATATGTATCACTCCCAAGATCTATCCGAGTGGACAGTTTCCTTTTATAGGATTGATTTATATTGACCTCAGCGAGAAAACTAAGGAAATATTACCTGAGAACTGCCCCCTATGTTTCAGCACCACCTACAATACACATTGCTTAATCTCACGTCCAACGGGATATGTTCACACTTGCCGCAGACTAAATCGCGAGTCTGAGGGTCCGTAACGTGAGTTAGGGCTACCAAGTGCGGGCGAAGGACCGATTAAACTATGGGCACTGAAGTAAATGGAAATAATACTGACGGTACGATAAAGCTGACTAATCAAAGTTGATATTATTCCCAAGTAGTACTGAGAAAGAAGTCGAACCATAGGGCCTGGTTGGAAACCGCCTTAACCTAGGTCAAAAGTCAAACGCTTCCAATGTAGTCAAAATAATGTCGCATTCAGTTGCACGGGTCGTTGCATCGTCTCGTTGGAAACTCATTGATTAAGATTATTTGTTTATTATAAACTGTAAAGATTAGCTGATAATAAGTAATTGAAAATTACCCAATTTCTATTTTGTCATGTATTTATTTGTTAGATTACTCTATGGATTGTGAAGAGAATGACAGCGAAGTGGATAATGGAATGGGTAAATAGACATTTTTTTAAATAAAGACATGTTAAAGTAATACGTAAAAGCACTTTACTGTTCAGGCTTCCCAATTTGTTTTACCGGTGACTTCTATTAATTTTATAACACCGAGACTGAAATTAACTGGATTTTTCTTCTTCAGACATGAGGTGATGTGTGTGTGTGTGTGTGTGTGTGTGTGTTTGTATATTTGTGTGTGTGCGTTTGTGTATGTTTGTGTCTGTGTGTGTATGTTTCTATATTGATGTGTGTGTGTGTCTATGTTTGTGTGTGTGTGTGTGTGTGTGTTTGTGTGTGTGTGTGAGAGAGAGAGAGAGCGTGAAAGAGAGAAAGAGAGAGAGACTGAGAGAGAGAGAGAGATTGAATTTCCTTCCACTAGCTGTAGAAATTGGAGTACATTCTTATCCTTTTGATCATGTTATGCTTTCTATCTTCCTGTTCCTCCTATACAATAAAGGTAACACATTTAACGTTATTTTTTAATTTTTGATGATTTTTTAAAATACATTCCATATTGACCTGTTTTCCTATTGAGATCGGTTTTCGTCGTTTATTTAAGGATTTTTGTTTTAAAACGTCATATGATCCATTCTTCATATACATAAAGCAATAGCGTTATGTATGGACTCGTGACGATTTTTAGAACGTTCTAGCGTTTATCAGCGTGTGGCTGTTATATCCGACCAATTACTTGTATTCGTACAATCCGTTATCCGTGAATTAGTACGGTGTCTTCCCCGTTACATTGGGATGTTCTAAAAATTACCTTTTCTCAGAACTGTCATTATAGGCTTGGATAGCACCTATAGGGAAAATCCCGACTTCCGTTCCCTTTCTTCCTTAATGATCCATTTCTTAAAAATGCAGAGCATGATGTTAAATCCAGAGTCCTTTAAAACCATTTCCACTATATCAAGTCTCTCTTTCTCTCTCTCTCTCTCACACACACAAACACACACACACACACACACACACAAGCACACACACACACACACACAAGCACACACACACAAGCACACACACACACACACACAAACCCACACACACACACACACACCTTATGTCTAAAGAAGAATAATTCAGTCAATTTCAGTCTCCATGATATAAAATGAATAGAAGTCACCGATAAAATTAATTAGGAAGCCTGAACAGTACAGTGCTTTTTCGTATTATTTTAACATGTATTTATTTTTAAAAAATGTCTATTTAGCCATTCCATTATCCACTTCGCTGTCATTCTCTTCGTAATCCATAGTGTAATCTGTAACAAATAAATACATGACAAAATAGAAATTGGGTAATTTTCAATTACTTATTATCAGCTAATCTTTACAGTTTATAATAAACAAATAATCTTAATCAATGAGTTTCCAACGAGACGATGCAACGACCCGTGCAACTGAATACGACATTATTTTGACTACATTGGATGCGTTTGACTTTTGACCCAGGTTAAGGCGAATTCGAACCAGACCCTATGGTTCGACTTCTTTCTCAGTACTATTTGTGAATAATATCCTCTTTGATTAGTCAGATTTATCGTACCGTCAGTATTATATCCATTTACTTCAGTGCCCATAGTTTAATCGGTCCTTCGCCCGCACTTGGTAGCCCTAACTCACGTTACGGACCCTGAGACTCACGATTTAGTCTGCGGAAAGTGTGAACATATCCCGTTGGACGTGAGATTAACCAATGTGTGCTGTAGGTGGTGCTTAAACATAGTGGGCAGTTCTCAGGTAATAGTTACTTAGTTTTCTCGCTGAGGTCAATTTAAATCCATCCTATAAAAGGAAACTGTCCACTTGGATAGATCTTGGGAGTGATACAAATTGGTATGTATTGGTAAAGCAATACCGTTATGTATGGACTCGTGACGATTTTTAGAACGTTCTAGCGTTTATCATCGTGTGGCTGTTATATCCGACCAATTACTTGTATTCGTACAATCCGTTATCCGTGAACTAGTACGGTGTCTTCCACGTTACATTGCGATGTTCTAAAAATCGCCTTTTCTCAGAACTGTCATTACAGGCTCGAATAGAACCTGTGAGGAAAATCTCGATTTCCGTCCACTGTCTTCCTTAATGATCAATTTCTTAAAAATTCAGAGCATGATGATAATTCCAGAGTCCTTTAAAACCATTTCCACTATATCAATGTTTTCATGTCCACTCCGTCACTTGTACAACCTTTGTCTTGAGCTACCAAGCATGAGTTTTGACTAACTATAAAAATGCTCCCGTTGGTGAAACATTTAATTTTTTTCGTCAAGTTTGCCGTGTTTGCTAGGACTTGTACTTTGTTAGTAAGTAAAACAGATGTTACCTTTATTCTAAACTTTCAAATCTTGGCTATATAATAAGGATTTCATACACCTGCCTTTCAAATGGGGGAAATATTGTTTACAGAAAACTGACACTATTTACCGAGATATGCCAGTTAGCAACGCCACAGTGTAGCAGTAAATTACCAACCTGTACTGCAAACAAACACTTCTAGGCTAGGCTGTGCTTGTGACCAGTGCTTATCTGTCCCAAATGCAGACCATCATGTTAACTCCAGAGTCCTTAAACACGATTTCTACTATATCACTGATTTTATGTCCAATTCGTCACATGTACAGCCACCGTCTTAAGCTAGCAAGTATGAGTTACCCCCACCTATGAAAATGATCCCGTTGGTGCCACAGATAATTTTTTCGCAAAATTTGCCATGATTACAATGATATGTTCTTCGTTACTAAATAAAACAGATGTTACCTTTATTCTAAACTTGCAATCTTTTTCGGTATTGAGGAATTGAGACAATTTTTGTTCTGAAAACTGTTGCCAGTTACCGAGATATGCTAGTTTCCAACGACACAGTGTAGCACCTGTGTAAATGACCAACATGTATCGCAAACAAACACTTCTAGACTAGACTGTTATTTCGTCCAGTGCATATCTCCTCCAAGAGCTAACAAATTTGATAGTTTCCTCCAATAGAAGAAGGTGTATTGACTAACCATTGAAAACTAAACAATTATTGCTTGTGAAAACGTCCTTAAGTTCTCAGCTTCACTTACAGCTGACATTGCTTATAGTCTAACTGCGTATGTTTAGGACTGCCAGGATCAAATTATGAGAAACTGTCAGTATGTTAGGGCTTTGAAGTAAAAAGATGTACTGATTGGACAATCCAACGTTGCCAATCCAACGTTGAGCCCTGATTTGACTACAAGAACAGTAGAACCTATATTGCATAGTAACGACCACATTCTAAAGTGATTCATAAGTGTACACTTTCGCTATTCCACGATATAACCCAAACCTTGCACTCTCACGGTGTAACAGTAAATTAATATTTTGAATCTCGAACAGATACTTATATAATTTCGTTTCGACCAATATGTATAACTCCCAAGATCTATCCAAGTGGACAGTTTCCTTTTATAGGATGGATTTATATTGACCTCAGCAAGAAAACATTAGCAAGAAACAGCAAGGAAATATTACATGAGAACTGCCCCCGATGTTTCAGCACCACCTACAGAACACATTGCTTAATTTCACGTCCAACAGAATATGTTCATACCCGCCGCAGACTAAATCGTGAGTCTGAGGGTCCGTAACGTGAGTTAGGGCTACCAAGTGCGGGCGATAAACTAAGGGCACTGAAGTAAATGGATATAATACTGACGGTACGATAAAGCTGACTAATCAAAGAGGATATTATTCCCAAGTAGTACTGAGAAAGAAGTCGAACCATAGGGTCTGGTTGGAATTCGCTTTAACCTGGGTTAAAAGTCAAACGCTTCCAATGTAGTCAAAATAATGTCGCATTCAGTTGCACGGGTCGTTGCATCGTCTCGTTGGAAACTCATTGATTAGGATTATTTGTTTATTATAAACTGTAAAGATTAGCTGATAATAAGTAATTGAAAATTACCCAATTTCTATTTTGTCATGTACTTATTTGTTAGATTACTCTATGGATTGTGAAGAGAATGACAGCGAAGTGGATAATGGAATGGGTAAATAGACATTTTTAAAAATAAATACATGTTAAAATAATACGTAAAAGCACTTTACTGTTCAGGATTCCTAATTTATTTTACCAGTGACTTCTAAGCATTTTATATCATCGAGACTGAAATTAACTGGATTATTCTTCTTTAGACATAAGGTGTGTGTGTGTGTGTGTGTGTGTGTGTGTGTGTGTGTGTTTGTGTGTGTATGTATGTGTGTTTGTATATTTGTGTGTGTGTGTGTGTGTGTGTGTGTGTGTGTGTGTGTATGTGTATATTTGTGTGTTTCTATATTTGTGTGTGTGCGATTGTGTATGTTTGTGTCTGTGGGTGTATGTTTTTATATTTGTGTGTGTGTGTGTGTGTGTGTTTGTATATTTGTGTGTGTGCACTTCTGTATGTTTGTATATTTGTGTGTGTGTGTGTGTGTGTGTGTGTGTGTGTGTGTGTGTGTGTGTGTGTGTATGAGTATGTTTGTGTGTTTCTATATTTGTGTGTGTGTGTGTGTGTGTGTGTGTGTGTTTATGTGTTTGTATATATGTGTGTGTGTGTGTGTTTGTTTGTGTGTGTGTGTGTGTGTGTGTGTGTGTGTGTGTGTGTGTGTGTGTGTGTGTGTGTGTGTGTGTGTGTGTGTGTGTATGTGTATGTTTGTGTGTTTTATTTTTTAAATTTTGATGATTTCTTAAAATACATTCAACATTGACTAGCAATATTTGTTTTCGTATTGAGATCTGTTTTCGTGATTTATTCATGGATGTTTGTTTTAAAACGTTTGCACGGTCATACGATCCTTGCTTCATCTATATAAAGCATTACCATTATGTATGGACTCGTGACGTTTCGTATAACGTTCTAGCGTTTATCAGCGTGTGGCTGTTATATCCGATCAATTACTTGTATTAGTACAATCCATTAGCGTACAATCAGGACAGTGTCCTGCCCGTTGGACTGTGATTTCTTTTAATCCGTTTTTTCCCAGAACTGTCATTTCAGGGTCGTATAATACCTCTCAGGAA
>JBAIZL010000001.1:62578770-62581270 GCA_036971475.1 Prosapia bicincta | reverse complement strand
GTAGTAACACAATAAATATAACACCCAACACACTAAACGACCAATAACAAAAAAGCGAAAATAAAAATTATGTCTCAGTTTAGCTCATGCGAGGGGTCGCGCACGGCGGTTTCCACACTGACTTTTCTTTAGGCTGCTGCACTAAGACACACGTAGGTGATAATGAAAATACAAACACAGCATTCGACAGCGGACGAGTATATTTCAAGGTACTGAGGGGGTGGAAGCTTGCAAAAATCGGCAGTTCGAGTTATTAAGAAAAGAGTGAAGGCCCGGTGGAAAAGACCAAGACGCGAACCCTGCCGGGTTAAAAAGTGAAAGTATAATGTGTAAAGGAAATTACATATGTACATACATACTTACTTTTAACATATAGTTATTTTCTGTACTTATTTTGTCCTCTGAGGATTATTTGTAAATTGCATTAACCGGGGTCATTATTTGTGTAACTTTTGGTATAATAATCGATTATTGGTCGTTTTACGTATTTTTTTTTCATAGCGGATTATCCGGGGAATTCGTTATCCGGCGTTTCCGGGCCACCCTATTACACGGATAATCGGGAGTTTACTGTATATATATATATATATATATATATATATATATATATATATATATATATATATATAAAGTTATTATATTACTATTATAATTAATTTGTTTCCACCATTAAGTGCAATGATTTTACCTTGTGTGATGAGGCACCTTTCGGTCATTTGACCATTGTCGAATCACTGATTACTTTTTTTCAATTATTTTGGTGTGGATGTTCGGTCCGTGGTGTTGGTACTTGTTGACGTCATACACGTTTCCTCTTGAGTCTCATGTATAATGTATTTGAATAGTACGTCTTCTGCATATGTTGTTTATAGATTCATTAAATTGTTTTGTATGTTTTTATAAATGTGGTATTTTTCTAGTGAGTTTATTTTTATTGAGTTATTATTTATTTCAAGTATGGTTAGGTTATTTTCGTAATTTGTTATTTCATGTTTATGTGATATTAGGTGTGCTGCAACATTTGATACTTTTGAATTTTTGTTTTTGAATGCTCTATAATGTTTTTCAAATCTTATTTTAAATGATCTGGTTGTTTTCCCTAAGTAAAATGCGTTACAGTTGCTACATGTATTTTTTTTTAATTCCTGATAGGTTATGTTTTCTGAATTTGTTTTGTGGTTTGTGTTATTAAGATATTTTATTATTTTGTAACACAGAATCTAACATACATGAAATTACCCACCAAAATACTGAACACATAAGAAACAATATTAATAATAAAATTAACCTAATAAAAACCAAAAAGAACAATATATAAATAAAAAAGAAATTATAAAACTCAGAGAAAAACTAGTAAAACAACGACTACCTAATATTAAAATAAGATAAAACAAACAACCAGTAATAATAGAAAATACTAAATACATCGATTTAATGACTAACTACATAAAAAAAATAAATACGAACAAATCCCAGACCCAACTAGCAAATACCCGATTACAGTAAAAAACTTAAAAGAAACACAAAGAGAAACCCTAAACTATAACAATAATTTAAAATACCTCACAAGACTGTATCCATTCAAACCATGTGCCAAAACCCGACACACCATTTAGAACACTAATAAATTTTACAAGAACACCATCTTACATAATCGCAAAAATACTACACAAAATAAAAGATTTAAAATACATATCAACAACACATACAATATAAAATTTGGATACGAATTAATTAATAAAATAAAAAACATAGAAACAAACAGCAACACAAAAATAATAAGTTATGATATAACTAACATGTACCCTAGTATCCCAATAGAAGAAACTATAGAAATAATAAGAGACAAACTAATACACAATAACGAAAAAAGAAACACAATAGATAGTATCATTACGCTAACCAAATACATATGTAACCAAAATTACTTTCAATTTAACAGTAAATACTATAAACAAACAACTGGACTCCCCATGCGATCACCCATATCATCAGTGATGTCAGAAATATATATATATACAGTACTTTGAACAAATAGTAATTAAACCTATACTAAACACACATACATTTTACTATGGACAAGGTACGTAGACGATATACTTGTAATATACCAACCTACCATTCACAACGAACACATCATAATACTAAACAAACTAAATACATACAACGAAAACATACAATTCACAGTCGAAACCACACCTGGATACACAAAATTAACACTTACAGTAACATGATAAATTAAGCAATGAAATACACACAAGATAACAAAGAAAAATTAAATGCAGAATTAGATAACATTACACAAATAGTAATAGAAAATGGATACAAAAAACCACATTTTAAAAAACATATACAATAAAATCACAAAAAACCTAACCTCAACACAACACTATAACCGGAACACAAAAATAATAAAAATAAAAAAATTTACCTAAAATATAAATACACCAATAACAAAATAGAAAAATTACAAATATATACAACAAAGAATATTGCACTC
>JBAIZL010000001.1:62571270-62573770 GCA_036971475.1 Prosapia bicincta | reverse complement strand
GACTCAACGACATGCTCCCCAACGTGCAGTGTAATTGTTTCCCTTTTCTTCCTGCTAGTTATGAGCACTACCTCTGTCTTATGCATTGCTATCTTGAGTCCTGCTTCCCTCATCCAGTCGGCATATTTCCTGAATGTTTCGTTAAACAGGTTTTGTATGTCCTCCAGGAACTTTCCCACAATCACCAGGGCGACATCGTCTGCAAACGCGACCTGCGATACCATTCTCGGGATCTTCACTTCAAGGAGACCGTTGTACATTACATTCCACAAGAGCGGTCCCAGGACCGAGCCCTGTGGCACTCCTCCACTAACTTTATACATTTTTTGTCCCTCATCTGTGTCATATTGCAGAAGTCGGTCAGTGAAGTAGCTGGCCACCAACTTCTGCATATACTTAGGGACATCGAACTGGTCCAGTGCTTCCATTATTCTACCCCACCTTGCAGAGTTGAATGCATTTTGCATATCCAGAGTGACTACTGCGCAGTATTTTTTCTCACCATCAGTCCACCTGTCTCCTGTAGTCGCATCCTTTGCTGTGCTAACTACCATATTAATCGCATCAGCCGTTGACCTTCCTCTGCGAAAACCATACTGACTATCTGACAGATGCTTTTCAACTATTTCCTCTATTCTTGCATACATAATCCGCTCAGGAATCTTTCCCGCCGAGTCAAGCATGCAGAGTGGACGATATGATGATGGTTCGTCCGGTGGCTTTTTTCCTTTTTACAAAAGGACAAGTCTCTTCAGCTTCCATTTGGTAGGAAAGTGCCCTTCCTGTACGCATCTATTGTACATATGTAGAATAGATATATATTTATAGCCCTGGCGCTATATTTATGGCTCTTTTCAGGGCAATGTTAGGGATACCGTCGGGTCCTGGTGCCTTATTGTTTCTCAGTCTTGAGCTCGCAGACATTAGCTCCTCTAATGTTATCGGTGGGACCGGCTCGTCAGTGCAGAAGTTACCTATCTGTAGCTGTTGTTGTCGCGGGAAGAGGTCCGTGACAATCCTCCCCAATAGAACCGGACAGGTGGGTGAGGCCTGTGATTGAGGTGTTACTCTTTTCATAACCACTTTATATGGTCTGCCCCATGGGTCACCTTCTACCTGTTCCACTAGTTCTTGGCAGCAGTGTGCCTTACTGCTTTTGATGGCCTTAACCAGTTTGAGCCGCGCAGCTTTATAGAATTCCTTCCGGTCGCTATAGTTCGGTTTTTCCTACCTCTAGTGACGCTTCTTCTTGCTCGGATGGCCTCCTGGCGACTGTTGACGATGTCATTATTCCACCAATACATGGGAGGGTGATCATTTCTCGGACGCTTTCGCGTCATTGTGGCGTCACATGCAGCGGCAACTCTGCACATTACTTCCTTCACCTCATTCTGTGCATCATTTGCTGTAATGGCTTCGCTATTGAAGGCCACTTGGAATAGCTCCGCATCGAATTTACTAGCGTTCCATCCTTTAAGGTTCGTCCTTTTACGTGAGGGCCACTTCTTAACCTGTTCCCCCATCACTTCAATGCTGATGACCCGATGGTCGCTCATATTGAAAATATCATGTACCGTCCAGGCATTGCCACCCCTGGTAAAGCTGGGACTAGCCCATGTAAGATCAACGATCGAGCTTCCACTATTCCTCTCAAATGTCGGGAGGGTTCCGGTATTCAGGAGGACCATGTCCAAGAAGGACATCGCCTGGAGCGTTTTATTTCCTCTTTCATTCGTTTTCTTGCTGCCCCACTCCAATGCCCAGGCATTAAAATCACCAGCTATCACACTGGGGGAGTGTTCCTTGGCATCCTTTACTAGCCTGTCAAGCAGGTCCGTAAATTCACTGGTGTTTAGGCTGGGCGGAGCATATCTGCTATAAAAATGCACTCCTCCAAGCTTAGCCCTCACATATCCTCTTTGGGTGCTATCTGGCTGGTCTTCAAAGGGGCGGTCATTGCACGACCATATAGCAGCCTTTCCCGTAGCATCGGTAACCCATGCTTGTGTTTTGAGCCTAGTGTACGGGTCCACCATAGTCACTAGGTCAATTTTCATCTCTCTGACCAGTTGGGTCAGTAGATCGTGTGCGGCCTCACAATGGTTCAGATTATGCTGTAATATTCTCATTTTCGGCTGCCGGGATTACCCTTGTTCATCTCAAGGAAGAGAGTGCACTTATAGCTACCCGCTATGTGATCGGAATTTCTTTCTCCCTCCGAGCATAGGGGACAGCACGGTTCATTCGGACAGTCGCCGATTTTATGGCCCACCTGGCTACACTTGAGGCAACGGCTGGATCTGTCGATTTGGCTCGAGCAGTATCCAGCCATATGCCCTGAGTTCCAGCACTTAAAGCACTTTAACTGCCTTCTTACCTCCTTCACAGAGCAATTGACCAGTCCTATTCGGATTCTGCCCTTTTCGCCTAGGACGTTACGAGCCACCTCAACTGGCAGTCTGAGAGAAGCAGTTAGGGTTCCTCTGTAGGCCGGTCGCAG
>JBAIZL010000001.1:62563770-62566270 GCA_036971475.1 Prosapia bicincta | reverse complement strand
GTGTGTGTGTGTGTGTGTGTGTATGTGTGTGTGTGTGTGTGTGTCACAGCGTGTGTGTGTGTGTGTAAGTGTGGGGGGGCGTTGTGTGTGGTTGTGTTTGAGTATGTGTTTAGGCTGGGGGGGGTAGAGTTTGAAAGTATGATGGAGAGCGTAGGAGAGATAGAGGAAAAAGTGCTCTACTTTCTAGTATTTAAACTATGTGTAGTCACTTCTTGTTATGAATACATTCCTTTCCCTTATTGAAGTACCTGTACCATAGTAATTAAAACTAAAATAACGGTGTAATTTATATAAATATATATATATATATATATATATATATATATATAAATATATATATATATATAATTGTATATAACATATACTCAACATTGACCGATTTACCTTGAATTATTTTTATGTTGGGTTTTATAAAAGAGTTTATGTATTAAAACGCTTAGTGTTAAGAAAATCATACGATCCATACTTCTCTACACATAAGAAAGACATTGTCTGACGTCTCGGTCTGATTATAAAGAGGTCGTCTTACCCTGATTCAACAGACAAGCCCTTATATTGTGGTAGAGATAACAATCACAGTCTAGTAAAATGCTTCGTTTCGCCGTCTGTTTTAATTTTTCTAATCTAAATCTTTGTTTAATATAAAAACAAAATTTAGCTGATCAAAAGTAACTGAAAATTAACCCAGTTTTTATATTGTCATATTGTCTCTGTTATAGAATATATGGATACTGAAACATTTGAAGACGAAGATCAGTCGATTGGTAAATATAAATTATTTTAACATAAAACAATTTATCTTACTTGTTAATTTGCATATTTTGTTGCTTAATTGAACATATTTTATAATTTATAGATAGACATTAACGTAATTATTATTATTTACTAATGTAGTCTGTGTGTGAGTCTGTGTGTGTGTGTGTGTGTGTGCGTGAATGTGTGTGTGAGTGTCTGTGTGTGTGTATGTGCTTTGTGTGTGTGTATGTGAGTTTGAGTGTCTATGTGTGTGTGTGTGTGTGTGTGTGTGTGTGTGTGTGTGTGTGTGTGTGTGTGTGTGTGTGTGTGTGTGTGTGTGTGTGTGTTTGTGTGTGTGTGTGTGTATTTGTGTATGTGTGAGTGCGTGTGTGAGTTTGTGTGTGTGTGTGTGTGTGTGTGTGTGTGTGTGTGTGTGTGTGTGTGTGTGTGTGTGTGTGTGTGTGTGTGTGTGTGTGAGTGAGTGAGGGAGTTTGAGGGAGAGCGTAGGAAAAATAGAGGAAAAAGTGCTCTACTTTCTAGTAATTAAGCTATGTGTAGCCATTGCTTGGTATGAATATATTCCGTTTTCTTATTGAAGTACCTGTTCCATAGTAAGTAAACATTTAAGATAGGTAAATGCAATATATATATATATATATATATATATATATATATATATATATATATATATATATATATATATATTCTTGATATTTAACGTTATCCATTGTTTTTCCGTTGCACTGACTTTATGAAGTTAATATATTACTATGTAAGTAATTTTATCCACCATTAAGTGCAATAATTTTACCTTGAGTGATGAGGCACCTTTCCGGTCACTCAAGGTAAAATTATTGCACTTAATGGTGGATAAAATTACTTACATAGTAATAAATTAACTTCATAAAGTCAGTGCAACGGAAAAACAATGGATAACGTTAAATATCAAGAATTTAATACCTACCAAGGTAAACAACTGTACCGTAAATATCTTAACCTAAAAATCAAACTCCAGAATTGCATCAACAAAATACAGTTTAATAAAAAATGCTTAACACTTAATATAACACCAAAATACGCAAAATTACACATAAAAAATAAACAAAACACTATTAGGAAAGGTGCCTCATCACTCAAGGTAAAATTATTGCACTTAATGGTGGATAAAATTACTTACATAGTAATATATTAACTTCATATATATATATATATATATATATATATATATATATATATATATATATATATATATATATGTTCGGATATAATAAAAAGGTTTGTGTATTAAAACTTAATTATGGGAAATTATTGGGTTCCATACTCTTAAAAGACATTGTCTGATGTTCCGCTCTGACTATAAAGTGCTCGTCTTAGCCTGATTCAACAGACAAGTCTTAACATTGTGGTTGACAGACTGTCGCAGTCTGGTAAAATGCGTCGTTTCACCGTCTTTTTTTAATTTTTAAAAATTAAAAACATTGTTTAATACAACTACAACATTTAGCTAATAATAAGCGATATCAAGTTACCCATTTTCTATATTGTCATAATGTTTCTTTGTTATAAAAAGTATGGAAGTTGATACATTTGAAGACGATGCTGATGAGTTATGGGTATTTACACATTTGTTTTACATAAATCGATTGATTTTACTTGTTAATTTGCATATTTTACCGCCTAATTTTGACATATTTTATAATTTTCAGACAGACGTTAACTTAATTATTCATCTTTACACATGTAGTCTGTTAGTGTGTGTGTGTGT
>JBAIZL010000001.1:62473770-62558770 GCA_036971475.1 Prosapia bicincta | reverse complement strand
TGTTTTTTTTCGAACTGTACATTGTTACAGTGTTCTTATATTTGTTTTTTCTAACCGTACAATTTTAGAGTTTTATCGAACCGTAAACAGGCATTTTTAGTCTGTTGTTCCTACCAATGCTTTATTTGCCCCAATTAGGTCGCTGCTTACTCCACATAATTTGCAGCATATTTGTCTTTCAAAACCTTTTGCAAATATCTGACCTCATTGCTCTTGTTTAAGAATACGGTCGTCCTTGTAAAGAGGAACGCAGGTAGAATAGAATTTTTTTCCTTTTTTATTGTTTTTTAAATTTATTTTTATTGTTATTTTGTATGTTTTTAGCCTGCAGATTTCGTAGGTTGTAATAATTAAAATCCCATGTCAATCCTTCCATTATTTTATGCGACAATCCACGGCCTCTTCATGGCTATGACAAAACAGGAGTTCTGATATGCCTCCCCCTTCTCCATTTTCCCGCAATGACGCACTATCATCCTTTTGCGCAGCTCCTCCATGTTTGAACCACCTATAAATGAATTACTATGTTTAATCATTTTATCTATAGATCTTTTAATATCTGTTTCTTTTAGGTTACTTTATTTTTTTAATTTTTTCGATTGAACTCAACTTTCCTGAAACTCTTCTAATTATTGTTTTTAATTAAGTATAAATCTATTTTGAAAAATTAGTCAACTTTTTATATATTCTTTATTTCTGGTAAATTTTATTTGTTTATTTCAAATTATTTTATTCTAAATCCAATCTACTATGACCATAAAATCATCTGCTTGGATATATTTATAGTAAAAACTCTTATACAGGGTATGAGGTATCCAGAGATTGGCGACCATTTCACAAGTATACTCCTATAGTAGAGAAATGATTGAGAGGTCTATAAATGTAATATCTCTTATTTCCTTGCTGCGTGAAAACTCACTAGTAGGCCTCAGACAAAAAGAGCGATCACTCTTACCTTCCATTGCCCATCCCAGGACGTTCCCATTCCATGACTTCTTAGTGATCACCTATCATATCTCTGAAACATATAGTATTTAGAAATAAAACGATTATTAGTTTCTGAAAAGCACTTTTCCTAACTAATTTTCTTGTAAATATCTTTTTCTTATAGAGATATTCCAAAATTATTCGAATTACTATCGAATTCGCTCTCAGTATTTCTATATGGACTTATACAATCGTAATGTGTTGCTTTTCCCTGTAACGTTCGAATTAGTGGTATATCCTTGGCTTCTGGTTAGATGATATTTTAGTAAATGAATTGTTTCATTAATATGGCTCATCAGATAGTAATATTATCATAATAAAAATTAAATTATTATCACCATAATATGACTTATATAAGTAATCGGTTAATTTCTTGCATCTGTGGTAAATTAGCTTCAATATGATAAATTCAACAGAAATATTAGCCACTAAACAAAACTAGGTTATACGAATGTGTAATATTTGTGGAGAAATAGCTATTGTTGACAATAGCCCAGCTAGATTATGTTCATGTACTAATCTCTTGTTTGTTAAACCTTTATTTTCTGTTGTTTGGCTTTGAATTTTTACCTACCAAAATACGTGTTCTGATATTTTATTTCTTCTTGGGTTTTTTCATTTCTAAATAGTTATCTATTTAGGCTGGAAAACAATTTTACATATGAATCAAAACATTTATATGTGTAGGATAACAATTTTGAGTTTCGCTTTATTTGTTTAATATTTCATTTATATAAAATGTTATTTATTTTTATTTATTCAAATTGGTATGTTATTTGCAAATCTTTGGGTTGTTATGACGATATAATATTTTCCGAGTTATGACGACATATTAGACATATGATTTTTCGTGTAGTATTCGCATTATATTTTGTATGTTCAAATAATATATTCGAGTAATAACAGTAGAAACACCAGCTGACAAACATTTAAATCAATTTGTGAATTTTGTTGTTTATTTTTTCAGATACCGATACATTTTTACATGACTTACACAACCACAAAGTAAACTGGGTAAGTCGACTGTTTCCGTTTATTGTTATACAATTTAGTAAATTTATTAATTTTAGTGTCTTAAAAAATATATATTATTCCTTTTGCATAGTAGACATATCTAAAATTTGTTTGCAATATTTGAAATTCGTTTTCCTTTTTGTCAACATATTTCAGTAAGGCAATGTTTGTGAATATTTACTTAAGCTCATGTTTGTTTGTTTGTTAGATGTGTGTGTGTGTGTGTTGCAAAGAACCAATATTTACATGAAAGCTAGTAGTATATTTTTGTAAATATTTATATTGTCTACTTATTACCTAGTATGTATAGGTAATTATTATTATTTACTTAGAAAAATGACCACAATACTATCTCCTGGAACTATCCTTCTGTTGTTATACTTTTGAGATATAAATGTCTACAGACATCCAAATCTTGTAACTTTATTCACTCCTAACATTCTATTCTTCCAATTTTTCCTCTATTCTGCGGACTATTATTACCCTCTTTAGTATTCTTCATACACAGGAAAAGATCTAAGTTTGGATTTCAACCACAAAAACCGAAACAATTAATTTCTTTAAACATTGGATCTACTAGGAAATAAATTCCTAAGTTCAAATAAAAAAAAAAACAGACCTTTACAACGTAGGCCTACTGCAAGCAAGATAGACCGTGGGGGGGAGCTCTTTTAGAGATGTAATCCACAAATATTTTTTTAAGAATTTGTAAAGCTATATATAAATAATGTATATAAAACAAATAAATCCTAATTAGAAATTAAAAGATTTTTTCATTTCAAGCGACCTCTTCCACTCAAACTTTCACGAGATTTTTATCATATTCTAAAACTATTAAGGTTTTAAATAATTGTGTTACTTCTGAATAACTAAAATCCTCTAATTTACAATTAGAATAATTACGTATTTTACTAATAAACAATTTCACATTTAAAAACATATGCCTATATTAACCTGAAAACATCTTCATAGAATTTATATTTCTAAATAAATAATTACTTTGTAAACTATAGATAAAAAATATTAAACTTGAGTATGTACCCTAAACACTTGTGAAGCAATTTATATCAATTTGAAGGTTTAAACGTATGGGAAAATATTCAAAAGAATATTATTTGTTTTTAGACATAAATGTTTATATCTTGCTAAGCCAACAATTAGTTTATTCAGAATTACATTTATATTTTCTTATAACCATTAAAAATTATTATTGGTGACGTACTTTAATATTTATTTTTTACATCCAGATAAAGAAGGTTTTATGTTCAACATTTTATTAACTCCAAGTGAAGCCTGTTAGTGGTATTGAAATCAAAGCAATCATCTTTATATTTTCTGACAAGTTTATATAATTATTCACCATGAAAATATACAAGAAATGCCAAATGTTCACCTGTGTTTATGGTAAAATGTTCCCGTCCGGGTTGTTGAGACCTCGTGTGATCTTGCATTTCTTCAGTAACGGCTGCTACCGTTTATAGAATAAAAAAATAATAAGGTCTATTTTATTCATCTCGTGATCTTTGAAATGAAAATTTTCAAACCCGTAAGCCGACGTTTACACTGTTCTTCTTTATATGCACTTTTACACTTTCCAATATGCTTCAGATACAAATTCAAATACTGTCGTTGCCTTTACATTAACAAATTGTATTTAATATTTTTTTTTAAAATATTTCGTGGCCTAAATATATTGAAATAAGGTTAATAATATTTATCACAGGTTTTGGGGTTTACTTAAATGACATTTTAATAATTTCTTAACTAAGTAAAGGTTTTTATTATTTTTTTATGTTTTTTTTAAAATTAATTTTCATTGTTTAATATCTATTTCACCAGAAAAGCCAAAGGGGGTTACGTTTGCTACTAGTTTGGCTTAAACTTGGGCATCGTTATTAAAATGTGCTTTTATACAAACCAAAAACTTTTCAATCCTCACTTTCTTCTTCATAAAATAAGACAGGATTATATTAGCCTAATTTATTAGTAATTTATTAGCCTAATTTTATTGCTAGCACCACTAATAACTGCCTATTTAATTATTTAATTTTCTAATGGTATATAAATAAAATTTAGTGTCTGGCTAAAATATTAGTAGCTCTTATTCTTACGTTCTTACCCGTATATGGGAATAATAAATTACAAGGAAAATTTAGAATTTCATAATAACTATTCAATACTTCACACACAATAATGGATACTATAATTTACTCCCCTAACGTTTTTAAAGCGTCCAAGCACAGTTTTATATGACACTATTAATAACTACTCATAATTATTAAGTTCACTTATAGTTTATTTACACTTAACCCACACCAAACTGTCGCTCTGACTCAACAGCATTTACTATCTTCACTACATTGTAAGGCCTGCCCTGCTTCAAGTTTAACTAACCGTTTCAATTTGACCTGCTGATTATAGTGATTCCGCCTATAGTAGATTCTAGAACGACGTACCTGTTATGTCCGCAAAAGTGTAACCTTAACACTTCCCGTAATATCTGCCACTTCCCTTCTAGAAATTTCTGACGGGGTACTATGGTACCCTATCAAGCGTGATAGGTCTTTACCTATCACGTAGTATGCCATAAATCTCGGTCAACCATCTCACAATTAACCCTATTCAGGACTGTTTCATACTGGCTGCTGGGATCGCATTGTGTCTGGAGAGATATCTTCGCCTCTAGGAATCGTTAACAGCAGTCTGTAGTGTCAATGTCGTTGTGAAATATGCTTAGTGTGCAAAACCACAACTGGTTTTTTATAGTCATAGTTTTCTCGGTATCCATCAGCAGATCTCTTGGTCGTTCATCCATCCTGGTATCTACATATAGGATATTCGAAACTCTTTAAAGCAATGGAACACTATTGGAAATATTTGAGGCCTCCTATAGTTATAATTAAAAAACAAAAATATGGTACAACTCAAAAATATAAAAATTGTTATTTCATACGCGTTTCAACGACTAATTTGCCGTCATCCTCAGTGCAGATACACAAATCAAATTAATTAAAAAATATTAAACATAACCTATAAAGTTTTTTTTTTTACTTTTGTTTTTACTTTTGTTTAAACTTCGTCAAGGACGAACTCATTACATGAACGTTTCACCACTGCTCAATTGTAATGGATCTCAGGAAATATTGCCCGAGACGCCGCCTTCTAACGTTTAATCTACGGGATGGTTTATGTCCCTGTCCACATACAAGCCCTTTTACGAGGCTCCAGCTCTTATGTAAAGATAAACGTGGGTTGATAAAGGACCGATTGATTTATCTAGACCGAACTGATCAAACCATGTGCATAGTGTACTAAAATATTTGCCGTTTTGAAGTTTCTATTGGGCACACGTAGATGAGGAAAAAAGGTGGAAACCGTAATGTATGGTATTAGTACATCTCGTCACAGGGGAAGTAAAGGCCTAAAAGTAAAACGAAGTATCTGACAAACTATTGTTAAGGCCGTACAATTAACCCTTAGTGTTTTAATATTAACTAGATGGTATTAGATGGTGTTTTAGTGTTTAGAATTACGTGATAATAAGTTATTTAACCTTACCAATTTTTTTATACTGTCATGTATTTATTTGTTTTAGGACCGATGCAAGACATTTAAACGGTTAAGACGTTAAAGAGCTTGGTGAAAACATCTATTAAAATGTACTCTTTATATTTAAGACAATTATACAAACACCGTTTTTATTGTAAAAAAACCATACTGGTAATGTGTCCTAATTTATTTGAATTGAATTTCTGTATAAAGTATTAATTCGAAATTCCATAATAGCTGTGTGTGTGTGTTTGTGTGTGTGTGTGTGTGTGTGTGTGTGTGTGTGTGTGTGTGAGTGTGTGTGTGTGTGTGAAAAAGAGAAATAGTCTGTGTGTGTGTGTGTGTGTGTGCGTGTATGAGTACGTGCGTGTATGTGTGCCTGTGCGTATGTGTGTTGTGTGTGTGTGTGTGTATGTGTATGTGTGCCTGTGTGTATGTGTGTTTTGTGTGTGCGTGTGTGTTTTGTGTGAGTGTGGGTGTGTGTGTGTGTGTATGTTTGTGTTTGTGTGTGAATGTGTGTGTGTGTGTGAAAGAGAGAAATAGTCTGTGTGTGTGTGTGTGTGTGTGTGTGTGTGTGTGCGTGCGTGTATGAGTGCGTGCGTGTATGTGTGTTTTGTGTGTGTGTGTGTGTGTGTATGTGTGTGTGTGTGTGTGTGTGTGTGTGTGTGTGTGTGTGTGTGTGTGTGTGTGTGTGTGTGTGTATCTGTGTGCTTTACATTATAAATCTAATACGTAGGCCTACTCGAAGTACAAGATTTATAACATCGGTCAAATAATATTAGGTATAAGCAATATACAAATTTTTTCATGTATATTCCTACAGAGGTCAAGAAGGAAAATTGTATCAGTTTGCATATTTCCAATTTGTTTGTTTGTTTTATTGTTTTTTTTAATTTGTTTCATGAATTTTTACCTTACAGCCATATTTAAGAAATTTTGTGGTAACAATGGCAACAGTCTAAGGTTGTACAATGAAGGTTTCGACACAACTAGATGGGGGGGGGGAATTCATACACGGTATTGTGAAAATCATACCTTGATGTTGGAAAGTTGGCGCAGTGCTAAAGCGCGTTAGATTTTAATATGAAGGTTTATAGTTCGAATCCCTATGGAATTCCAAATTTTTATAATTGAATTACTGACTAAATATTTGACGAAACTTTAGTATGATCAATTATTGTCATTCACTATATGTATACAAAATATATTTGAGATTGATTGGATGAATTAAAACCTATTTTATTAAGGATTGAAAACTTGTACAAGATATTTATACATAGCAGTAGAGTGTGTGCTAATAGAAGGAATTTAATAAAAATGTATATCAAACGCAAGGCAACATACCACATATTACCTCGTCCAATTAAAAACACTTTTCATAACAATCGCCGACGATATTTGACGTCCTGTTTTTACAACAAAGTTAGTGACGCCATACCCGTATGAAGTCCAAAGTCGAAAATACCCAGAAGAGTTGAATATAAATGTCAACAAATTTTCCTACTAAATGACGTCAAGTTTGACAATTGTTTTGAAGGTTGGTAAGCCCTATCTATAATTGACAAAAAAAATTGTTTTTATAATTGTAATAAAAAATTAAACAATAATTTATGATAAGAAAAAATGTTTGTTGGTTATGTGTTTTAAAAAATATCCTAATCGTCGTCCTGTAATATAGGTCTCAGCCATGAGTTGTAAAATGCCATTGGCTTATACACTCAAACTGGAGAATAATAAAGCAATATTATCAATTTGGTAGTTTAAAATTCCTAAATGTATATTATATTATTAATTAATATATAACTATTGAGTAGTTCGAATTTTATGAATCGATTTGTTTCTACTGAATAACTTTTTTTGAATTTATTCTCTGAGACCGATCAAAATTGGGAAAAATATTAGCCAAGATGAAGAAAGAGTTTTTTTATAAGCTTTCAATTTATTGCATTATTTAATATTTTATTGCAATAAATTGAAAGACTATACAACAAAATTATTTTTTCCACCTGTGGGTATATTAAGTAGCAATTGTGTCAGTATTTTATCTCTAACGAGAAAATTGCCCCACACATTTAATTTTTAACAGTTAGATTCAGTCAATAGTGATAAAATAAAACAATTTATAATATTTTCAAATTTTTATACGAAACCTTGGCAAATATTGGTCCCAATTTTGCTCGTTTCCTGGTAATAAATTCAAAGAAGAGTTATTCTGTTGAAACTAATAAATTCAGAATGTTCGAACTATTCAATAGGTATATAATAATGAATAATTTTATATACCCTTCATTTAACACTTGTAAACCACCACATAGAAATAAATACATAATTATTTTCCAGATTGTATTTATAACCAAATGACTTTCCAGAACTCATGCCTGGAGCTTGTAATACGATAAAACAAATTGGGATATTTTAAAAGTCATGATCAATACACATTTTTTTATATAATTATTTATTGTTTTATTCTTTAATACAATTATGAAAGCATTATTTTTATGTCAATTACAGATATGGCATTCCTACTTTCGATTGTTAATTATGTTGTCATTTAATCGGAATTTTCAATGACGTGATATTGCCATTCCCGGGGATTTTCCTACTTTAGACCTGATATGGGTATGACCTCATTTTCTTTGTTGTATAATTGCTATTATAAATTTGACGTTGAATATCGCCTCAGATATGCTAAGAAAAATGTTTGTTACTGGATGATGTAATATGCAGTATGTTGCCTTTAGGTTTATTTATATTTATTCTTTTATTATTTGACAGATGCTAAGAATCTCGTACTTCAAGTATCTCTTAGAAGTATACTGTACGACCACTCTTATCGCAACGGCGCTGCGCGTGCAGCGTCTTCGTCTTTAGATTAATTCCTGTATGCTCGACAGACGCCTTGACGACGTTTCCAATGACGAGTTCAGGTCGATTGACATCTCCATGTCTGTTCTAGTCACGGGTATCCCTTTATTTCAGAAATAGTAATCCCTGAAATATTCCAGACTATGAGCTGTATTGGCGAGGATCATTGGGGAGAAAGAACGGAACGTGATGGAAGTTAACAGTGAAAGAACTTATTTAATCCGTCCGATTGGGACGTTTATCCCACCTCAAAATAGAGCCCTTACGCTACTTATTTTAGACGTCGAATACCAGGAAGTGCAAACGGAGGCCGCAGCACCAGTTCGAGTTATGGCTTTACTGTTTGCAGAAGTACTGCGTAACTCTGTAAGCGGTTTTGGCATCTAGATCTCGATGGTCTAGCATGAGTAACAATCGTTAGAACACGTCGTGTTCTTTTCGGACTACTGTGGATCTGATGATATGTACGTTCGATGATAATACGATTATGTAACTTCGTATAACCGATGACCCGGGATGATAATGGCACGTAAAGAAAGCTTGTTTCCTGATTACGGTCTGTTTTGCACTGGTACTCTCCGACTCCCTGAACTATACTCCAAGCCTCCTAAAACTTAACTGCCTCTCTTCATCAACTCCTTGATGCTCCACACATTCATGGCTTCCCTTTCTCCTTTCTCATCTATCAATAATATTCCTTTTCCTATTTTAGCCAATACTGACATGTCTTTCTTCCCGACCTGTCTAAGAGGTGTGTTAAGGCAAGGACGGCTGCTATTATAATTGGCCTGGCAGGACGGCCTGGTATACGAGGCAGACTCTATGGGAGTGACAAGGGTGAATTTGGATGCCAGAAGTTAAAAATGGTCACTCGGGGTTTATAGTGGTGGTTGATGGTATTGGAAATAGCCAGGTACGCTCATAAGTGTCTCAAAATAACACGAGTATCCGTTTCCTCACAATTGTGACCACATTTTAAGTACTCTGATAATTTTTCAAAATATTGTGTTATTTCAGGTGCATTGTATGCACTTCATACAATTTTGTAAAAACGGCCTAACCAATATATTGTGCCTTTTCTTTGGTATTTTTCTGAACTGATTGCGAAAAAGCCGCATCCCGAAAGAGCTGTTTGTAAACATTCTTGATATATTTTCTTCTTCCCTGATCGTTTATTTACTGAAATATTCTAGACCTTACACCAGCAATACAGCAGAACCTAAGCAAAATTTGTCGAGATTGTATCAGCTGACGGCAAGGAGGAACAATTTAATATTATTCATTTTAACAATACTTTAGGACTATCCGAAATAAAAATTTTGTAAATTTGTGAAAACTTACTGAGACAGAATTTTTTTGTTCGCTATGGGGCGATCTTTATAAGTGGCCTCTGATATTTCTAATATTTATCAGCAACAATCTAATATTTAAGTTTGGGGCGAGGCTAGAAATATCTTCCGGCCTAAGTAGCCCATAACGTTAGTCAGATTATCCTGCTATAATGACAACACTCTTGGTTCTTGTATTGTTGTGTGTATGATATTATTATTATTATTGCTATTGAATGACAGAAGGTTCTCACCAACTACAATATCGTAACATAAATGAAATGGTCCAGTATTGATAGTACCTTCATCGATATTATATTTTTCGTATTTCATGAAATTTAGTTCATGGACTAGCTCATGTTCAATAAAAAATTAATACAATAAAAAACAGGTAAACCCCACCTTCTAGGGGTTCTTATATCGTATAAAAATGAAATGCGGCAATAATGAAAGCGGTCCATATAGAGGTCAGAATATAAAGATGTAGTTTTAACTTGAGAAAACAAGGATTATAAGATATGATTTGTTTAATGATGTTTTATAATAATTAACGAAATATTGAAAAATGAAACATTCATTCGTATTGAGAAGTATCAAAGCAGCAAACTTTTACGAGTATTTATATTGTAGAATAGTTTTGTTCTGTAATACTTTTAAGATTATTACTTATTTTAATGATTTTGATGAAATATCAAATAACATTTTTTAAATTTTTTAATCATTTAATATGTTTAGTTTAGGCTTAATACAGAGAAATTATTTAACAGAATTGGATACAACAAACCAGTAATTAAAGATATAAATAAAGGGGAGTTCTCTAAATATTTATTATATCAGAACTTGGGCTACCTATACATGTCCATTTCTCATTACCAATTCAGAGTTTTATATTGACTGTCATAATGATTTTTACAGAGTATGTGTAATACAAAAGGACTTGATGATGTAGAAACAAGTTGCTGAATTTGTATTTTTATAAATATTTGTTGTATTTTAATAAGCATTAACTTTAAATTATTTATTTTGATGTATTTATATCATTTTAAAATAGGGAGAATGAAAAACTCATTGAAATAAAAAATATTTTTAATAGTAGTGAAAACCTGTTCTTCGAAAATCATTAAAATCATACGCCTATTTTTTATTCTTGGGAGGATATATTTTATTTACTATGCGGATAGGGCATAAATAACAAAAAAAAGATTTAAAAACGGATTTTATAATATTGTAAAATGAAAAAGAAATATTTTTCTTGTACTAATGGCTTAAAAACTTATTTTTTGTAGTCCCCCAAAACGATAAAAATACATTTAGACATTTTTTCATTTATTTTTAGATCACGACAATGGGCTCAACATTGAAACATTTTTACAAAATCTTGTTATTTTTAGGATAATGTAAGATAATTAGTCAAGTTCTTTATATTTATAATACCATAAAACATGTTTTCAGAATTATAACGCCAAATGCAGCTCTTCGCTCATTTCACATTATTTAAACTATTTTATCTAGAATGACACACGGCTCACCACGAAGAGGTGGCTGCCAATCGAGTAACCAACCCTTCAACTACAAGGGTGTGTAAATTACACCGATCTTCAACTCTGATCTTCAAGGTTTCAAAGGTAAGTATAAAAAACCTTGATCATAACACTGCTCTAACAAAACTATCCTGATTTTGGTGTACGCGGTCTTTTTCATCCGCCTGAGTTACAAGTTGTACCTGCCTACTGACCGAGTGTGACACAGTTTTAAATACTTTTTCTTATTACACTTTTTCTATTACTTGCGATCATATTTTTGTTAACTAAAGGTTGTTAAAATGTTGACTTATACTTGGAGGAAAGGTTTTCGTCTTATGACATCTTCAGCCTTCTAGTAGTAAGACGAAAACGTTTCCTCCCAGTATAAATTAACAATTTAACCACCTTTAGTTACCAAAAAAGTCTGGTCGCATGTAATAGCAAAAGTGTAATAAGTAATTAACAAACAGCTCGTCATGAACAGCAATGACAGCAAACAAGATTTTGATATTAAATACTTTGTCTTCAATGAAGATGCATTGTATTCCGTTGTCCAATCGGATAACACCGAGGGTTTTAGCTTGCACTTTAGAGTATGAATCATTGTAAACATTTCTACTTAAACGACCAAAGGAACACAACTAACATTTACCAAATATTTCTCCTTACATACGTGGCACAATTATTTATGACTATCCGTCACAATATTCATGGTTTCAAAAAATACATTAGGGTTATCTTTCTATTAACATAGAACTTAAGTATTAAGGTAATTTCTGAGTTACAATTTTGTACCCTGAAGCACAATAATTGGCGAAATATATTCAAGTAAAAATATGGTATTTGATGATCACTAAACCTACTCCAATAATTTCACTTTAGATCAACAAAAACAATCTTTTCATTATGAAAATTTTAAGAAGTTTGTCTTACGTATTAAAATGTATAAAACTGTGTTAGATTTACCTAGGGCCAACCAACAGCTACAACACTACAAAATTTCAATAAAAACTTGAACACTCAAAAAGGATCTGTTCGGCACGCAAATTAATTAGATTTATAATATAAATCTTAAAATTATAATAAAATCATGATGGTCGTAAAGTTCAGTCACGGAATTGTTGTAGAAACATGTAAAATAGAGTTTAGGAGATAAACATGAGACAAAACATGAATGCGGGTAAATAAGTAAATTAATGGGTCATTTGTATGTGAAAACCAGAGGTTAACTAATGTTTTAATCAACACAGTGTAAGTATAAAGTGGCACGACTATTTAAGGCTATTTAAGCATGGATCAATGGTTATTACAATAGGGGATGATACATTATAAACAACCGAAAATTTATTTATACAAATTGTCCAAAACTGATAAAAAATCATAACGGTAACAACTAGTGCTGTAGAAACACAGTGTTCGAGAAGTAACCTAATGGTAAACTTCATCTTACTCAGTACACTAAATAGTCACTTCTATACATGGCTGAAGGAATTACTTCAACCAATGTAAATCGATTAATTTAAACACACACGTAAGTGGGTACAGATTAAACGCAGTTTTTTGTCGTTGAGAATATGTTGTGGATAGTTTTTGTGGTGTTTGTATAACTCGTACTTTTCTGTTGTGTTTAGTTTGTTGCTTTTTTATGTAGTGTAGGAGTTTTAGATTAGTTGTCTATATTAGTGTGTGAGTGTAGTGTGTTTTACTTATGTATGGATAATTTGATTTGGGTTGAGTGTTTTTTATGTCTTTTAAGTGTTCATTGTATCGTGTGATGAGGTTTCTTCCTTTTTGTCCTATGTAAAAGCTGAGGCAGTCGTTGAATCTAGTCAAGTATACTGCTTGCCCTGTAGTGTTTATTCTGTTTTCTTTTTATACTTTGTAGGTGTTTTTTGTAGTTGTGTTGGATGTTCTAATGCAGCTTTGTATTTAAGTTGAATATATTTTATTACAGATTTAAATAAATTAAACATTTTAATAAATTAGTTGTAAATATAAAAACTATTATATTTTAGTAGTTTTAAATATATTAAATGATATTTGCATCGATTTTATTACATATAAATCAATGTTATTACATATAAATCGATTTTATTACATATAAATCAATTTTATTACATATAAATCAATTGTATTACATATAAATCAATTTTATTACATATAAATCAATTTTATTACATATAAATCGATTTTATTACATATAAATCAATTTTATTACATATTAATCAATTTTATTACATATAAATCAATTGTATTATATATAAATCAATTTTATTACATATAAATCAATTGTATTACATATAAATCAATTTTATTAGATATAAATCAATTTTATTACATATAAATCAATTTTATTATATATAAATCAATATTATTACAATAAATCAATTTGAAATGAAAAAAATATAGGAATAAAAACAGTAAATCTTTTTCTGTAACTTCCACCTAAAATAATTACAACGTTTTTCAACCTTATTTTCAACCAACGTTTTACAACTAGATTTCAACCTTGCAACCTTGCTACCGTTCTTTAAGGCTAGGTACTAATATTGTAAAATATCTTCGTAAACATTTTTCAGTTTCACAAATATGTAAAGAGTTCCTTTTAAATATTTCAAAATATGTAACAAGTTTTGTCCAAAGTGTAATTTAGGTAGTAATACAAATTATTTCTTGGACTTGTTGAATAGAAAGGAAAACCAATTTAAACTCTCACTCCCCCTAAATCATCGCAAAATACTTTGCCCTTAATGATGGAAACAGATTGGTTACATTGTTTAAAATGTGTAGCAAACTGTGGAGATGGATTTTAGTTATAATTTGTACATAGGGTTGCTTTAAATATAAACCATATACGTTTAAGGGAAACATAGTACAATCTGTTTCCAATTAAATTTCCTCGATCACTATCCCCTGATTATTTCTATCTCTTCACTTCCGTTCTTCCTCTCCTTCCCTCATTCGCTTATGCTGTGATTGTCTTTCTTCCTATCTACATCTCTATAGTCTCCCTCTTTATATAACTCTTTAATTTTTTTTCCATACTTTGAAAAGGCATAAGATGTGCCTTATATGTGGGACATATAAAATCAGTGATAACATTAATAAATTTCGAATACTCAGACAAAATATCGAGAAAACGTTAAATACAATGGGCAATAGAAACTTGAACAAAAATACGTGTAAAAGTGCGGATGGAAAAAAGGAAAGAAACTATCCGCTGTCGAGACTTATAAAAAAAAATCAAGAGTCTGATACCCATACATTTTACCTCCAATTAAAAAAAAATATATAAAAAACAAAGATTTGGCCAAGAAACGCTAGATAACATCTGGACTGTTCGGATAACACATAGGAAAAATATTTCAGGAAAAAACTAAGGAGAAATGACTATGAGTTTGTAAATAATATTGTTTTACTTTCAGAAAAATAAAGGAGGGAAGAAACTATCAATATTTTAATCAACTAAAACAACAGAATTTTACCTTGTCACAGGACAAAGGAAAGAGATCCTAGGAAAAGGGTTAATTTACTAAATTCTGCATTTAAACATGCGTTGTGATATACAAACAGTTTTTGGGTTTACTGGAAAACAGTAGTATTTTTAATGTGAAACATGAACTTTTTTTATTTATATTCTTCATAAAAACTGAATATCTACTAAAAAGTATTAAAAGTTAAAATTAAGTGAATATTTTACAGTCAGAAATTGAGGTAAAATTACACAAAGAGTACGAAAAATACCCTTAAGCTAGTAACAATTGGAAACTGCACTTTTAGTTTTTATAACAGGTGTTTAAAAAACCTATTTAGGTCAGTTCTCTTTAATTAAAATGCAAACCCAGTATTACTTTTAATTGAAAGTAAAACTAAATTCCTGGTGTTGAGTTCACTGCTTCTAAGCATCACAGGAAGCTGTTATCGGGAGAACTGTTACTATACAATCTAAAACATTGTATATATTTTTAGAACATTGTTTAGTAACATTTATCTATTGCCGAATAAGTGAAAAAGTTTTCATCATTTACCTAAAGTTTTAATAAGAACAATATATTTAGTTTAAAATTTAGTTTAGGTAAATTGAAATTATCTATCTTTTAAATATTTATTTCTACACAATTTCATTTCTTAAAGAAACTTTAGCACATATTTTGACAAAGCTTAGATTATTATATCTTAAGATATACAATATTATAAATAGTATGTAGTACGAATAATAGAATGTGAAACACATCTGATGAAAAACATATGTAAAATGATTTCTCATGTTATTATCATTTCTCGTATTACACACTAGAAATATCTTGAATTCCTAGGCATTTTTTCAGAGAAAGCGATGCATTGATTTCATTCCTATTTCTTTAAGGGGTAATATACATTTATAAATACATATAAAAATAAAATTGTTATCGCCAAAAATCCACTACATTTTTATACATGAGTGAAAATGAATTCTAAATATTTGTTTTCACTTAAGCCATATGCTTATTTACAATATTGTATTTTGTTTTTAAAACTGCAAACATTTTTCAAAACTTTCTCTATAACCTTGTTTTTTTAAATTTTTGTGCAATACATTTATTATATTCGTAGTATAAATGTATACATATTAGAATGTTAAATGTACGAAAAATAATATAGCACACCTAAGCAAAATTTTAGTATTTTTAAAATCCGACAAAATAATAAAAGAAGTTGAAATCTGAAATTAGTCACAGCAAATAAAAAATGTTACAAAGGACCTTAGTGGAGTGTTTTGTTAAGAACTGGATGCTAAAAATGGACAAAAGACATCAGCAGGAAATATGTAAAACCTAAATAAGAAACATTTAAAATAAAAAATATACAACATCAAAACGACAGTTTACGTCCAACTCTCACAAAATGACTAGTACACTCTAAAATCAAAATTTTAAATTTGATTAGTAGAAGCCATAATAGCTGATCTTGATGGGTTAGAGAATTTAGAGGGAAATGAATCAAGGCGTTAGAGAGACTTAAATGCAAGGGAAACCGGGGTAATTCTCTTTCGACCGAAAAATCGTGTTAAACGCACAGGTGCGCAGGCGAAGAGTAAAATTATCTAGGCGAAATAATAGTAGGTGTTGTGGTCAGCAGTGTAACTAAAGTGGAATCACTAATAATTTGTAAAAAAAATATCATGAGAATAGTTGTTGGTTACGTAAAAAAGAAGCTTAGTATCCATGGTTTATTATAAAGAAAAATCTATAGTTTTTTGCATGTGTTAAGAACATATCTTTGAGCCAGAGTGCTGGATAATAGCTTTATTGTAAAGTCCCAGAGATGAATTAGCATCGAAATAAGCGATTTATATGACGCACAACACACTTGAAGGTTTAAACATCACTGCACGTTAAAAATTTTTTTAAAACGAAAAAGACTGGTCACAACAATTTTTCTGGTTAGTAGGAATGTATTCCAAACCCTAAGTTCATTATAAATTCATTTAAATTCAGCCTGTAATTGAATTTAAACAAAATAAAATTAGGCTCATTATGTAATTATATTTAGACGTGCAATTCAAAGAGGCACGAACTACTATCGCTATGAGAAATTTAGCTGCAGGGGAATGAAATAAAATTCTAATAAACAAAAATCATATATATTGTTTACATAAATAACAATTGTTTTCTATTCAATTTATAATAAACCTAAGTATAGAGGTTATACTCAAGATGATAAAATCAACTACTTTGTTGCTTTATTGCTGTTAATTATTATTAGTGTCTCATTTTTATAAAGAAAGGAGTGAAGATAAATGTAGTTAATGAAGGTCATAGTTGTGAGATAAGATAGTGAAATGAGATGTAAATGAGTCGAAAAATATGTACAATGGCGCCCGAATATTATAAAATAATGTAAAGAATAATTTATTACAGTTAAAAATAACATAGTAACTAGTACTGAAGGGTAAATGTTATAATATACATTTGTATATAGCTATAAATAATTTATGCAATTATGATTACGAATAAAAACACTGTGACCTGATATCATGTCCTAAGAAGAGATTTCTGTGATAAAACTAAACTAAATATAAGATACAAATAGAAAATGAATTTTGAATATCCAGAAACTCGGAATAGCTTGCCTGCAAAGAAAGGTTACATAAATCACTATGAATGTCCTAATGGAACAAATTTATTTCAGTTTCATTTCAAATACACATAGATGGCATTACCATTATAACTGTAGATTTGTGAGGTGACTCATTTTATATTCTTTAGTTTTTCACTTGAAATCTGAACGCAGATAGTTTTCCAAATATACTCATTTACAATACTATACAACCTATAATTACCGACACTAGAAGTATGTAACCTTAAAGACAAGACACGCTGTTTTTACTTAGTAATCGGGTTTACAATATGCTAGTTTTTCGTTAAAGGTTTTACTTTTCTTGTTAATAAAAGAATTTTCTTCTGTTTTACAATACGATTTTATGTAGAAAAGAGTAAATAAGTAGAAAAATATAAAAGCATTTGCTACACTGAGGTAGAATGTATAATTCGACACGCTGCATTTGTAGTACACCATTAATACCATCCAGGCAAATATTATCGCAAATTGTATCTGAAAGCAAAACAGATATAAAGCATTATGTTTCTAAACGTTGAGTGTTATATTAATATGTATAGCGTGTAATGTTATTAATTAGTTAAGGCTACTGACCGAATCTTTCCCTACTTACAAACACTTTTACGTGACTTGTTGGAACTTATGAACAAAACGTGCTATAATTCTTAGGTATAATATTTATTCTCTCAATATACGTTAATTAGAACATTTTATTGTTTAAAAATATAAATAAATTTATTCTAGTTTTATATTCAATGCATCAGATCCCATATGGATTTTACATTCTTTAAGTTTTAAGTTCTGAACGGAGATATTGTTCAAATTATTAATTATTAACAATATTAAATATCATTTACTAAACGTCACTGGAAGTTAGGTAAGGGCATAACAAGTTGTTTCTACTTAGAATTTCTATAACAAGGATTTCTGGTAAGTGTATCACTTCCCTTGTTCTTATTACAGTTGGCTGCTTTTTACAATATGATTCTATATAAAAAAATACAAATAAGCAGAAAAAAGCTACATCATTATCTCTCAAGTTCGAACTCGGGTTCGAAATGAGTATCTCATGAAATAAATCTCTCAGAGTAACCAGCTCCTGAATTTATAATAAAACCAATTAACCTCCTATAAGCTCTTTGGCGTTTTATCAGGGTTTTGGGTTCTTTGAGGAAAATGTTCAACTTACAAAGTATTTTTTTTATAGTTGAACTTAAGTGAATTGTACTTTATATAAAAGAAGAAATAACGTTTTAAAAAGTTTTATATACATTTTTATTAGTTATTTATCTTTTCCTTTACAGTGCTGGCTTTTGTGATCTTTTATAATAATTTGTTATCAATTTGGTTTATTTTACATTTTTAAAATATTTTATAAACCAACCAGTTTTATTTAATTAAAATTTTCATATATCATTTTTTTCCCTAACCAATCTGTACTTAATATTAACAATTCCGGATTACTCCTTACTTCCCTAACCTATTTGTAAAGAAGTTCTAAAACTGAATAATGTCTAGTAAATCATTACCACTATACTAACCTAACCTATATTGAGTTATTACACTAACGTCTATTATAAATTTGTTGATCACTGTGTACTAGTTTTGTAATTAAATAAATAAAACCTACTAACCACAATAGAAAAACTTTTATTAGAATTTCTTTATGTATATTTCGATTACAATGATTGAAATTATTATGCCTACTCAGAAATACAAATATCAATTTATAAGTCATGATACATTCTTTATGTTTAATTTTAAAATTCAATTACTCGACTTATTATTCCTTCCACATTTGTATTTATCATATCGGACATAATTCATTCAATTATTACATTCCTTTATCATACGTATTTAAAGTTAAAATGTATAGTGATTAAAATTAATTTTCGTTTTTCTACACATTTATCAAAGTATTTATTTAAGGTTAGAATTTCTGTTTTAAAACTAATATTCACGCAAACCACTCATATTACTTGTATTAGTCCTTACAGCTTTTATAGAAGAATGTGAAATTTATATTTAAAAAGTCAAATTATATTATCATTAAAACTATGTTTGTTTTTATACATTTAGCAGGGTCATTATATATGCCTTAACGTTAAACTTTCTGCTTAAACTCAATATTTATAACAACACCCATTTTTTTTAAAGATAATTAATATTCATCATAATCAATTACTAACCTATTGCATACTAACCTATTTTGGTAAAACATTATCCTAGTCAAAAAGTCCTAAGCAATAAAAAAATTATATTGTTCTGCGTAATAGAAGCTCGTCGTACTTAATTTACTATTGCATTGTTAACATCGGTTGTATTTTGATACTTGAGCATAAGGCCCAAGTATCTGAAACACCTACAAAACAAATGTTTCACTTTAAGTGTCTACTTACACCCTATTAGCCATAGTTCTTGGATCACTGACAAAAGACCTCTCCCAGCTTCAACAACATGGTTCCCACTAACCCTTAAGTACGTTACAAAAAACTTAGGTTCTTGTCAAATAAGTTTTAACACCGGTTTTTCGGTCTCTACCCAACTAAAGTACCGTTGTCATAGTAACCAGGTTGTTTATTCTATATAACGAGGGGATATATAACGATATTTTCATTAGTTTTCCTTTAATTCTGAACTTGTATAACAGTGAGTAATTGTAAGATATATATTTATTTATTCAAAGTAAGTTCTGATAGTGTCTTTTTTTTTGTTGCAAACTTATTTAATTCCAACTTCAATTCTTAAGCAGTTAACCCATATTAGCGCTGCTAAGCCTGGCTGTGTCACAAGATTTTATAAACACTTTCTATCCGCATAATAATACTCTCGATATGACTTTCTTGATTTTTAAACCTGTTGTGAGACTATTTTTCGTCCAATCATTTGTCACTAGAGAGCTGGGCTATTTATTTGACTCTTTTTTTAAAATCTAGCCTTATCTCCCTAATTTCAATAATATAAACAATTTCAAATTAGCTCATTTTAATTTCGTTACGTAGTTGTTTTCTCGTTTATGCTAGTTTGAGGAATATATGGTAATCTTTATCAATTTGGTCAAAATCCAAGTACTAGCCTAATACCTCTTTTTGCAACAGTCAATTTGGCCGTAGAATGATCAATTGGTAACAAGCACACAGATCAATCTATTTTTTTCAATTGGTAAATTTTAAATGACATCCTAAGTTCTATCTTCCTAAAACAATGTGGTCAATCTATTTCCATTACATTTAATGTTACTTTAGCACAAAAGATATAGATTTGACTATTGTTACACTTTATTATGTTTAGGAATAATCTATTTATCGATAGGTAAATAATATAATCTATAAATGACATAAAAATAAATGGAAAGTTATGACATAATAGTGTGCACTACTAAAAGTATTATGGTGGCAGAGGATAGCCCCTAAGTTCCTACTAAAAGTATTATGGTGGCAGAGAATAGCACCCAAGTTCCTACTAAAAGTATTATGGTGCAGAGAATAGCACCCAAGTTCCTACTAAAAGTATTATGGTGGCAGAGAATAGCACCCAAGTTCCTACTAAAAGTATTATGGTGGCAGAGAATAGTACCCAAGTTCCTACTAAAAGTATTATGGTGGCAGAGAATAGCACCCAAGTTCCTACTAAAAGTATTATGGTGGCAGGGAATAGCACCCAAGTTCCTACTAAAAGTATTATGGTGGCAGAGAATAGCAACCAAGTTCCTACTAAAAGTATTATGGTGGTAGAGAATAGCACCCAAGTTCCTACTAAAAGTATTATGGTGGCAGAGAATAGCACCCAAGTTCCTACTAAAAGTATTATTGTGGCAGAGAATAGCACCCAAGTTCCTACTAAAAGTATTATGGTGGCAGGGAATAGCACCCAAGTTTCTACTAAAAGTATTATGGTGGCAGAGAATAGCACCCAAGTTCCTACTAAAAGTATTATGGTGGCAGGGAATAGCACCCAAGTTCCTACTAAAAGTATTATGGTGGCAGAGAATAGCACCCAAGTTCCTACTAAAAAATTAGAAAACCTTACAAACCTATAATACATGCATATAAATATCAGGTTTCAAATATATCGCACAACCCAATGTTGTGCTATTTTGAGTTTTTGGAAGAAAAGAAATAATAAGCTCTTACCTTCTAATAACGGTCTTAGAAAAACAAATTGTACTCTTTGCCTGATACTATTGAAATCCTTCAGTATCATATACTACTACAGAAGTTTTATTTATCATCGTAAGATTTATTTAGGTGGACAATTAATTACCTAATTATTTCTCTAAATACATTTGTCTAATTATACATCAATTACATACGAATAATACGATGCCACCTAGAATATATAGTTCACTTTCGATTCAATAAATTAATATATTAGGATTATTCCTAATCTAAATGTATTTAAAACAAATAAAATACATACTAGAAACTCATTTAAAATTCATCAATTATTGAATCGTACGGGTTTCAATGACAAAATCATCATCATAAATGAGAGTTGCTATTGCAAGCTCTGACTTACAACTAAGGCGAAAGTAAGGTTACACTTCTATATTTATACCGTGTGCGTTGACACGCCCACCTGTCAAAATATCAGTTAATAAAAATACTTGAAACATGATTAATCAAATAAAACCTTTTATACCTAACTTAATAATTACAATACAATTTTTAATCATACACATAGTTACATATAAACAAAATACATAATTAATATTTCAGTGTTATTATTAGTTCAAGATTTTAACCATCAAGTTACAATAAAATGTTTTTTGTCACAATACGTACATTAATATAGGATTTTGAATAGGTCCTAACTCATTATTTACAATATTATTTTTATTCCTATTAATATACAAACTTTCCCACACATCCAATTCACTACACTTAACAACGTTTTTTAACAGCGTTACATGGTCTACTTTATATTCGTGCTTTCCCTCTAAACAATGTTTCGCTGTAGCAGATTTCTCTGGTCTATTATATTTAACGTGGGAAAAAATATTCTTTAGAACTTTTGTTAATATTTTTTGTTTGTTTGTCCTATATATTTCAAAGGACACTTGCCATTACGTTGTTTGCAGTAGGAATTGTCACGTTCAACTGACTATTTTCTCTAGAGATTTTCTTATTTTGTCTGACAGTGGTGTTATTTTTACCCAATTATTTTTATCTTATTACCGTAGATCTCAGGTTTCTTACTCTTTTATTTTTCATCATTTTGTAGATTTCATCATTTATAATTTACCTCACTTTTATAATTTTCTTTTGATAAGGCAAGTTAATTAAACTGATGCACCATAGAATTGAACGCTTCTTTGGTTGCGATATTGTGGGAAATGAATCACTGATGATAAATCTACACATGTGCTATCAAAAAAAAAAAAAAAAAAAAAAAAAAATATGAAAACTAGGGCTAATGAAACTTTTTCCCTCGTTAAATATAACAGACCAGACACATCTGCGATGGCGAAACCTTGTTTAGAAGAAAAGCATGAATGTAAAGTAGACGATGTAACCCTGTTAAAAAACGTTGTTAAGTGTAGTGATATTTGTATATTGATAGGAATAAAAACAATATTGTAAATAACGAGTTTTATGTATTATCATAATTATTGTTACACAAGAAAATTTTAACTTTTTGGTTAAATCTTGAAATAATAATAATAATACTGAAGTGTTAATTCTCTATTTTGTTTATATATAATTATGTGTATGGTTAACAATTTCAATGCAATTATTGAGCTAGGTATATAAAGATCTATTTGATGTATCATGTTTGAAGTATTGTTAATAACTGTTATTTTGACTAGAGGGCGTGGCAACGCCAACAGTCTAAATTTAGAAGTTTAACATTGCTTTCACATTAGTTCTAAGTTAGACATATTGCTATCAACACTCACTTTATATGATGAATTTGTCATTGAAATGCGTAAGAGTAAATAATTGATTATAATAATAATAATTATAATAATAATAATATAATATATAATATAATAATAATAATTTGCTTTTATTTGTTTTTACATAACCTCACAACCTAAGTTCAAAGAATAGTTGTATAAATTGTTTTATAAAATAATTTAAAAACTAAAGAAGTTTTCAATTAAATACAATTGTAACTAATTAACTAACAATATTAATGTTATTTAATGTATGCGTGTGTGATGTACGTGTTAAAACAGATTGTTTCGCAAACTAACCTAAAGACATATGTATACAGCTTAATATCCGCCGTTTATAGTAATCATAAATGTTCAATTAATTTAGTTATCTACTTGCTATTTATATTTACCAGTTGCATTGTCGTTATATATTTCTTCCACCAAAGATATTTCTGCATGTGTGGGCCTAGACCAGCCAGGAAATAATAGGCGTACATCACAACGTGTACGATAGAGTTGAGAAACACTACTATAATAATGTCCTCACCTATATTTTAGTAAAATATTAGAGTTAAAATAGTCAAATATTACATACCCTAGTACAATCCTGATATCCTAGAATATGATTTAAAATTTAATATAAATGTATTTATTTATGAAAACACAAATATCATTTTTAATGTATTATATACAAATAACTGAGAAACTGTAACCAAATGGGAAGCAAAAGATGACAACAAAATAATATCATTAGGTAGAAGATAAGCATATATTTTTGATGTATTAGAAATACGAACGAGTTGGTAATAAAATTGGATTTTGTACTGATATATTTACCATGTATACATATGGTGTTTGTAAAACCTTAAAAAATCCAAATGAAAAAAATATCGTTTTACCCCAAACGTAACGTCATAAAACTTTTCAGTACATTATTGGGATAGTAGAGGTAATTACAATAGCACATCTGAAACATTTTAAACAAAGAAACACATAGTAGAAACTCAAGTGTGAGCTACAAAACATTACAAATACTTCGTGGTAGATACAATCTAGTTATAAGGTCGTAATCAGTTTTAAACTTTTGTTAAAGACAATGCCTAATTTTTTTATTTACAAATTTTATACTCGTATTTAGTTATTTATCATATTGCTTGATAAAGTTTGATAAATGTTAAAACTTTGTAATGGCAAATAGGGGTTGATTTTCGTATGTAATTACTGTATTAAAAGTAAAACCACTATGTATAATAGCTAATATATATATACATACATTTATATGATGATACGTATTCCTTCACGGATGGAAAAATATGATGAATAGTTACTATCTGGAGTACATCCCTTCATTGTGCAGTCCATAAATTCGCAGCTCCGACGTTTCGCTAGAATCTCATCCAGCATTGACGAGGTGAACCCAACAACAGTAGAAGAGCGAGTGAAGAGCGCAGATAACTCGGCTTCTATATAACCATGGTGTTTACAGCGTTTCCTGCGGAGTTTGTAAGAAATCGTACATTGGCCAAACGAACAGACGTATCTCAGCTAGGCTTGAGGAGCACAAACTGGGCCTTAAAAACAAGCAGAAAACGTCGGCTCTGTACAGGCTCCACTGCGATACAGGGCATATCATTGATTTTCAATCTTGCCGACAGATTGCTCAAGTGGAAAACTACAAGACTAGAATTATTCGTGAGGCTATCGAAATAAGAAGCGAGAGAGTCTTAACAAACGCGATGATACTTTGAATTTGCCCGCAGTGTGGAAGTGTGTCATCGATAGATTTTGTAGGCAGAAAGGTGACCAAAGGCAAAGGAATGTGAGTAATTGTTTGGATCCAGGTGTGTGTGGATTGACGTCAATGTGTGGACTGATGTCAATGTGCGTGGCTTCATTCTTCTATTTATAGGAGCCGAGTTATCTGCTCTCTTCACTCGCTCTTCTACTGTTGTTGGGTTCACATCGTCAATGCTGGATGAGATTCTAGCGAAACGTCGGAACTGCGAATTTAATGACTGCAGAATGAACGGATGTTTTTACCAGATAGTAACTATTCATCATATATATATATATATATATATATATATATATATATATATATACATATTTAAATAGTATTTATTTCGCTTTTTAATATGGCTTAATATATAAATTACTATACTTACTTCTGAAATAATTCAGATACACCCAGAATACTATTGCCATAATTGTATGGTGGTAGACGTGTAAAAATGAAACATGAGATTGTTTCTTCTTCATCACAAAGAACACCTGAGCAAAGAATTTTATATCACATACTGAATTTATGAATTCTGCTCCAAGTTCGATGTAATTTCAATAAAAACATCTTTAAATATATTTAAAGTTGTATCAGAAAAGTTGTATTGGAGTTATATTATGAACAAATCTATATTTAATTTACCTTTAAACATTAATTACACTTCAGTCAATGTATTTAAATATATTTCAAATTTAAATAATTATCATAAATTTTAAATATAATAATCTATACAGATATAGTAGTGTTATAATTATTAAGAAGAAAGTAACCCTAGCTACAACCTATTTAAACAACCTTGATGTACATTTCGCTGACACGGTTTTAGTAGATGTTTCTCACCCACTTATCATCATAACTATGTTCAGGGAAATATGCATCTAAGTTGTTCGAATAAATTGTAGCTATTACTTAGTGAACATGTAGGCCTAAAACTGCTTTTGGGTACTTTTCCAGACATTATGGATTATTTTAGACAAACCTATAGAATATATGAGTAGAATGTATATATACTTACCGTATCTAATAGATCCACGACTTTAGCAACAAAGTACATACGAATGGCTTCAAGTAACTGTAAATAATTGAAAATAATTATTTTATAAAACATTACTATATATATCCCTACATATACTATATAAGTAATTCTCCGGAATTTATTTTGTAGGGTTTTTTTGCCTGTTGAATTTAAGTCATTATTTCCTCGCCATTTATATATATATATATATATTACTTTATTTTCGTCAAGTAAATCGTTTTTCTTAATTATATATTTTATTACACACTTTTGTTTTAAGATTGTATTACAATTTTTTTAATTTTTAAATGGTATATCTCTCATGTAATTTTATTAAATTATTTTGTGATCTAGACATACACACCCATACATCAGTAACACACAATCCTCTACCACACACTTCCATAAAACGAACATACATGTTGAATTTATCATTGAATATAAATAATTTCATAAACGTGAATTATTTTGATATAAGTCATTCAGAAACAATTCAACTAGACCCAGTAGGCATACTCAGATTACATTCTGAAATAAGTTACACGAACCAGGTTGAACACATGTTGGAGGAAGCATTTATAACCAAAAGGAAATACACTAAGTGTGTATGCATGTGTGTGTCTATTTCTTTGTAAAAGGGTCAAAATTAATAAAACTTTTGGTAATTGTAGTTTTTCCCTTTCGTGGGGTATACATTTACAATTTTTTTGAAAATTTGTAATAAAACCAATGCACTACTTTACAAAAACTGGAATAAATTATTTATTCTGATGCATGACATGCAATGAAATTGTATATGTATATGTATATGTATATGTATATGTATATGTATATGTATATGTATATGTATATGTATATGTATATGTATATGTATATGTATATGTATATGTATATGTATATGTATATGTATATGTATATGTATATGTATATGTATATGTATATGTATATGTATATGTATATGTATATGTATATGTATATGTATATGTATATGTATATGTATATGTATATGTATATGTATATGTATATGTATATGTATATGTATATGTATATGTATATGTATATGTATATGTATATGTATATGTATATGTATATGCATATGTATATGTATATGTATATGTATATGTATATGTATATGTATATGTATATGTATATGTATATGTATATGTATATGTATATGTATATGTATATGTATATGTATATGTATATGTATGTGTATGTGTATGTGTATGTGTATGTGTATGTGTATGTGTATGTATATGTATATGTATATGTATATGTATATGTATATGTATATGTATGTGTATGTGTATGTGTATGTGTATGTGTATGTGTATGTATATGTATATGTATATGTGTATGTGTATGTATATGTATATGTATATGTGTATGTGTATGTATATGTATATGTATATGTATATGTATATGTATATGTATATGTATATGTATATGTATATGTATATGTATATGTATATGTATATGTATATGTATATGTATATGTATATGTATATGTATATGTATATGTATATGTATATGTATATGTATATGTATATGTATATGTATATGTATATGTATATGTATATGTATATGTATATGTATATGTATATGTATATGTATATGTATATGTATATGTATATGTATATGTATATGTATATGTATATGTATATGTATATGTATATGTATATGTATGTGTATGTGTATGTGTATGTGTATGTGTATGTGTATGTGTATGTGTATGTGTATGTGTATATGTATATGTATATGTATATGTATATGTATATGTATATGTATATGTATATGTATATGTATATGTATATGTATATGTATATGTATATGTATATATATATAAATATATAAATTTCGCAATATGTTTTCTTGTGTATAATAAAGAACTAAGTCAAAATATAAATACAAGAATTCAATTACATTCAATTACAATGTTTCAAAATACATTGTAAATTCAATTATAATTCTTGTATTAGTATTTCGACTTAGTTCTTTATTAATACACTAGAATACATATTGTGATATATATATATATATATATATATATATATATATCTGTGTGTGTGTGTGTGTGTGTGTGTGTATGTGTGTGTGTTTGGGAGCTAATAAACTAACAAATATGAGGAAGGTTTGTTGTATGCGTGAATAGCACCACATAAAATTTTCAGAAATATCTATCTTTGTATAAATTATAGTGTCTAAAAACAATTAGTTCATCATAGTAATTTTACAGAATTAAAGTATGAGTAAAGTTTAAGTTGAGTATGAGAGTGTAAAAATCAGTATAAAAATTAATAGGAACTGAACCTATAAATTACAAAACCTAGCAGAAACGTGGGTATAATAACAAATTGATATCATTTAAAAAAAAATAAAACAAGCCACACATATACTTAACAACATATTAACAAACTATAATTAATTTCAAACACTATTTCATCTATTGAGCTATAGCTAGTTGTATTTATTCCTTTTTCAAAATTTTATGTTTCATACAGGAATCAGAATAACGAAAATTAAGAAAAATAATATAGCAATTGTATTATGTAGAATATAAGAGGCTTGTGGATGGTTTGCTGACAATAGTTAAAGACCTTGAAGGATAAACAAGGTCTATAATTGGGAATAATAAAGGAAACTGTGCATTATAAGAAAACAACAAAATGCATATTAGATTCAAACTCTAGGTTGTTAAAAAGAATAATTGTATTTTAAATTTCTCGCATTTAATATAAAAAAGGACAAATTTAAAATAGAAAGTAGAATTTTCAGAAAAGAAATAATATATACTGACATTTATATTAACGCAAAATCAAACCGCCTATTAGAACATAATTAGAGGCATTTCGATATTTTATTAACAGAATATTAGATATATCACAAAATTTTTAAAAAATTATAAAGAACAGCTGGATACTACATTTCAAATTGCAGAGAATATTTGATTTAAAATAAAAGTAAAAAAAATCTCATTTAGGAAAACTAAGTAAAGAAGAAATAATATAAAAAGTCCCAGGAAGGAAATAGAAAGACAGATATGGGTTAAGTTTATATATGCGGTAAAAGGGTTTTATAAATTAAACATTTTTTTCAAAAAATATAGGCTAATTTAAAAGTAAGAATGAAGACTATCACGACAATAAATAATATATTAAAGTGTAAAGTAGAAGAAATAATAGGGTTTACTAAGAACAGGTTTATAAAATGCAATGTTATTCAGAAGTAACTTGCAACAGGACAGAATTTTGAAACCAGATATAAAGACAACACAAGGTCATTTAAATGTAAGAAACATGATTTGAAATATGCTACACACTTGTTTAAAGAGCACCATACTCCGCAAGAAATGAAAAATACAATGAAGATTTTACATCATGTTAATGAAGTAAGAAGTGTTATTATTTGTCAGCCTATTTAGACTCCTTGGACGTCACGGACGGCTCAGTTTGTAGAGCCCACCCGTCAAATCCTTGGCGAAAATTACGTAGCCACCCACTCCACGACACCACTGACCTATTTTTCTCTGAAGCACACTTCTTTTCTGACTCTCTTGAAGCACAGTTCTCACCTCTCCATGGTATCGGCGATGACACGTTCACTACCTTTGTTCACGATTACCTCCGGGAATAATTTAGTCTGACTCCAGAGACAGAGGCAAACCCTTTCACCAAACGTGACGTAACTGGATACATTAAGAAGCGACGACCCAAAAAAGCTTCTGGTTTAAATACCGTCACATTCACTGCCCTTAAAAATTACCCTTACATCCTACATGCAAAATATCTTCAACTCTAACAGCCGCCTACTTTACTTACCCACCTCCTGGAAATCAGCAAAGGCATCCTTCTTCTAATACCTCGTAAATCTTTTAATCTCCTTAAGAGCTACACACCAATCTCCCTCCTACCCACCTTATATAAAATCTTTGAACGCCTCCTCTACACCTTCATCTTTCCCATCTAGAGGGTGTCATTCGCCCGGGTTTGCTAGAAGCGAACATGGTATTGGACGCGTTCAACAAGAAACAATCCACAACACCAGTCGTCATTGATGTCAGCAGGCCTTAGACCGAGTCTGGCGGTCTGGTCTACTTTACAAATTGGCCACCAGTGTTATTCCCAAACACGCCGTCTTCCTTCCCCGCTCCGGCCGTCGGATATAAACTTCTCTGTGTCGGTCGGAAAATGCCTCTCCACACTCTGTATTGCCTATGCGGGTGTCCTGAAGGGTTTCGTTCTAGGCCTCCTCTTTTATCTCCTTTACACCAACAACAATACCCTCCTTCCAAATATCTTTCGCTCCTTCTACGCTGATGACGCTATATTTATGTCAAGCTCTTGGAGTATACATAAAACAACAAAAAGACCATGGTCTCCCTGTCACTGTGACTCCAGAAATGGAGAACGCCGGTGAAAACTAATAAATCAGCTTCATTATAAAAAAAACGAACATAATCTGGAGTCATCCCTCTTAACGGGAGGCTTGTAGCCTAGGAATCATTTTTATAAATACCTTGTACTTCCTAGACAAGCGCCTGTCCTTCTCCCCTCAAACTTCCTCAGCCCTTACCAATTGTAGAGCTATCCTTGCTACACAATACCCTCTCCTCTACCTCAGAAATACCATCTCGATTAAAATCAAACACCACATGTACCAAATCCGCCTGCGAATTCGTCCGGTCGTCACCTTAACAGCTCCTGTCTGGTGAACTCTTGGCTCCAACACGTCTAAGAAATACCTTAAGTCTTTCCAAACTTCTTTTCTCAGACTTCTCTAGAACTCTTCTTGGTTCCTATCAAATGTCACCATCCGCACTTCCCTTCGTTATCCCCCACTTGCTTTTTAGTCAGACCCCTCTCAGTAAAGCAGAGAGCTCATATATTACCTGCACCTTAGATATTTGGCAAACTTCGTTGGACCCCCTTCTACTTTCCGGTCTCGTCCCACAGTCCTAGATCCTCCATAACACCTCTCAAACTCTCACGTCCTCTCCCATTCGTCTACCTCTTGCCTCCTAGAATTAGCTTGATTTATCTTTATGTACGCCTTAACACTATGAATTAGATTTTTATTTCACATTGCTTGTAAATGTATGTTTGTTATACCACATTTATCCCATGTGTTAAGCATTTGACAGTATTAGGTATCCTCTTAAGTTAGCTAAAGCTAAGTTGTATCATGTGTCCAGATAAGTTAGATAAGTTAAGTTTAACTTTAGATCGTTCTTCAAAAACTGTAAAATCGTTCTAACCTTTAGGTATATTTACATACATATTCTTACATTACGTCACACAACAACCATACTACACACATGTATTATTACATGTAATCAGACAAAATGTTACTAAACAAAAGAGACAGCTAATCAGCCAGCCCACATGTTTAAAATAAACGTATTCCCCCCCAGCATAAAAACCTTATTATCGTCCAACCCACAAAGAGTCTACCTTGCAAATACCCTTTCTACATCCAGTACTTACCAATAGCCCCGTTCCCATATTCCTACCCCCAGACATTGTCGGTGACATATTCTACAAATTCTCGATCACCCCTCCTTTTCTGACTGAGTGCACAGTACGATATAAGTTTTAAAAATGGAATCATTCAGAAACGGATCAACAGAGTTTCTAATTCGTGGGGGTGATACAGATCGCCTGCTCGCGGGCCCCCGTGCGTAATCTAAACAATCTGTACAAGGTTTCGCCTGTAAACCCTCTGACTTCAAGATGGTGAACAACCTTACGAAAAACAGCTCTTCTCTGGGCTTCGAAATAGACCTCCGCATTATTTTTTGGAATGCTGGAGCCTTAATGATGTAAAAGTCCTACAATTTAAACATAGGGTTGTACATTTCAACGTGGATTTATATTTCATCACTGAAACAGTGGTTGCAACTGAGGCCCCAGATTTTTACCATAGGCCTATTGACGGCTACAGTACCACTGTACTGAAACGTTCAAGACAGGTGACCTCATTGGCTGTAAAAACTCGGTCAATGCAAAGCCTCGGATCTTGCATGAAATGAAAATGGGTGATAAACTGGAAGTTGACATTTGAAAGAACCGGCAACATTTCAGTATAATTGGTTTGTACAACCCACCAGGATATTTGCCTGCCTATAAAACCATTGAAGAAGTCATACAACCACCAAACACGACCCTTGTAGGAGACTTTAATAGTCCATCTCCGCGATGGGGTTACCCAAGGCTAACAGCAGTGGGAAGGTGCCTCGAAGAAATAATTGACAGCAACGTCCTGGAAGTTATGAGAACACCTCCTATTTTTTATCTTTCGCCGGTCAATTATCTAGTCCCGACCTTGTGCTGGTGCATCCTAATATCTCAAACAAGACAAAAAAAAAATTGCTGGAATACTCTGGAGGCTATGGCCACAGAGGTTAATTAAGACAACCACCTTCAAAGCCGCATATAGAAATTCATGAGCTCCGAGATGGGACATCGGAAAAGCAAAGTGGATCAGGTTCAAGGAACTTACAAACAAATTGTTGAACCTAGCTCTAGTTACTGAATTGCCAGAGAGTCAACCGTTAGCAACTTCAACTCTGCTCTCCTGAAATGCGCTCACAAAAAGCAATACCTCGAGGTCAAGTCAGGCAATATAAACCTTTTTGGAAGGCGACTCACATATTTTAAGAAAAACCGTGATAAAGCTAGGTATAAAGCAGAAAAATCAAATTAAAAAAATACTTTATCTTACTAAAAAAGAGGCTGGAAAAACTAAACGAAGAAATAAAAAGCTCAAAGCAAACTGCCTTTAGAAACTTTATAAGCAAGCTAAACTTTAGGAAAGATGGTGCTAAGGCCCACAGGTATAACTCCCGCCTTTATAATGATTGTGCCCAAAACCAACTCCAGCCCCTTATATGTTGTAATAAAACTCTCAGTGATGCGAGAGACATTGCAAATGCTCTTTGTAAACACTTTGCCAATACCAGTCGCACACCCTGTAACAGAAGAATAGCAAAAACACTTAAAAAACATCCAAAAAACCTATGTCTTGATGAAGAGTTGAACTTCGCAATTGCTGAACTTGTTTTGGCGCTTTTACAGACAAAAAATAGGAAAGCAGCAGGAATGAATGTAATCATCCCATAATTCCTAAAAAACCTTGGAAACAATGCAACACTTGGTGTCATCAATCTCACTTGGAGAATGCATGTTCCACAGCAATGGACAAAGGCAGAAATAATTTCTATTCTTAAAGCTCGAAAACAAGCAAGTGTAACTGAGTGCTACAAACCAGTATCTCTCATCAGTGCTTGCAGCAAAGTTGCTGGGAGAATGATAAATAACCGACTTACACAGTATTTGGAGTCACGCAAAATAATTAATAATGCCAAAGCGGGCTTTAGAAAATATAGAGGCACTATGGACCATGTTGTGAATTTCACTCAACATGTTAAAGATGGCTTCCGTAGGAAAATGTCAACATTAGCAGTCCTGGTAGACATTAAGGCCGCTTATGATACAGTTTTGCGAACAATGCTCATCCAAAAACTGATAGAATATGGGCTATCTGGCAACCTCTTGAACTGGATTAAGTCCTTCCTGTCCCACAGAGAAATCCGAGTCAAGCTTTCTGACAGCCCATCAAAATTTCGCATCCAGAGGCAAGGTATACCCAAGAGGCAGTAATTTCATGTACATTGTTCAGCCTTATGATAAATGACGTCATAGACACCATGCATGCCATACCTGGTATACAGGCCCTGCTGTATGCTGACGATCTTCTCTTGTGGGCCAGCAGCAGTAACATCATTGCTTTGCAGAAGTGTATGAACGATGCTTTGCTGAAACTTGAAAAATGGGCAGAGCATAATGCCATGACCGTAAACACATCGAAAACGACGTCCCAACTTTTCTGACTCTACACAAAAATTCCAAAGGTGAGCTTAACATATAATAACTCAATGTTGTCTAGCAGCGATATTTCAAGATACTTGAGAGTTGCATTGTATCGACGTCTGTCATAGATACCACACATTGCGAAGTGTGCTGAAAAGGCTATAAAAAGGTGATTACTCAAGAGACTTGAAGCTACTACTTGGGGAGCTAACCAAGAAGTTCTAAAAACTGCCTACAAGGCATATATAAGACCAATCTTAGAATATGGTACCGAGGTGACAGTCACGGTCTGTAAATGCACCACAAGTTTACTTGATTTTGCTCAAATAAATGCCTTAAGCGTGATAACTGGAGCGGCCAAGTCCACTCCTATTGCTGCAACCTGAGATTGAAGCAGTACAAATACGCAGGGAGATGTTAGCCCGCCATCATGTATCTCTTTGGGAACTCACGGACCGACTGTAGTAGAACGATAGAATGTAGAAGAAAACTAAATGCTCTCATAAACGCCGGGTGGGTACGCAATTTCCAGTTGATCCCGAACCATGAAAACATCACTGGCAATGAAAAAGCTGATCAACTAGCCAAGCAGGGAACAAGCCTCCCCCAGCCCTAGCATCTGAGTTCACTACATTCCTCCAGATCCCTAATAAAGGCGTCTACCAAAAAATAAAATCACGGTCGATTGAGGAAACTCTCAGCAGGAAAACGGTGGGAAATTCTTGTGGCGGGGAGACCAATTGCCATAACTTTCTCCGAGCTATTAGAGTTGCAGCTTTCAAATTTAAGACCGTTCATGATTATCTTGAGGCGTACTTCCACACCATCTATGTGCTATCGACCCTGGAGTGTGATGTGTAGTAGTGAACGTATGAATGCCGAACACCTTAATGATTGCACAGCCCTGGACCTGACCCAGGATTACAACAGTTCCATCTTCAGGGATGCGAATCGCTACTGGTCAGCGCGTCGCCAAATGGCAAAACTGCCAAGGGTGGTCGTTGGCTAGTAAGTAAGTTCTTAATAAGTAATTTAAAAAAAAAAAACAGAAACATTCAATATATAAAATGTATAGCTTTAAAAGGAAGTATAATAAAATTAGTGTTCTTGAAATTAGATGTTTACTTACGTGTATCCTTAGTGAATGGCCAATGTGAAGTGGATGACATGAATGGTCTAGAAGATAGCTAGTGGAACCAGGCGTCAAAACAATCTGGAGGGGGAATGCAAAGAGACTTAATTTTACAAAGGCAATATGGACATATGTAAAGAAGGGTCTTTATCTTACAAAGCTTTTGTGTTCACTAACATATTACATATCGGAAAGTACTTGTGATAACCATTGTTATATGTATGCTTTTAATTAATGTAACGAATGGTGTCTGATAACTATAAAGTCTGAAAATAATTAAAACTTGAAAACGTTTTAGACTCAATTAGCTTCTCTTACCTTTTAAATAGTATTTACTTTTAAAGTATTATAGTAAGTATTTAATATTAAGCGTAATTAGATACATAGGTTTAGGGTAGGAAAATAGACTAATACAATGTTATACCTAATAATTCTCTTTATTCAGTATAGCAAACATAAATAAAAGTTTCCCCATTATTTCCATGATTTAACAGAACTTTTATGATTACATTTTGTATGGTTCGTTTATAGAGACATATTGAAATTAAAAGTGTTTAAATTTTTTTTATTCATTATATCAAATATAATTAATAGGTTACCTATTATTTCCATTTTATTATTTTATACGTGCATGGTCGCCTATGTTAAAAAAAATACATGCAATATTTCCGTTCACAAATTCATTGATGTAAGCAGAAACTCTATAATTACATTTTATTTGGTTTGTTTACAGATACATATTAATATTGAATGTGTTTAAAATTACACGTCTTCTTGCAAATGTTTGTGCATGCAATTTAATTATCAATTTAAATATCACTTTTACTATTCACGATGAAATCAATAAATATTTACCAACTTATTAAAAAAATACAATATAGTAATAATTTATAAGAGTAGTTCATTTTACCTTGCTAACTATTTTAATGTTGAAAAGAACTTGAAAAATGTTGTAAGCTAAAACTATATATTTGAATGACTTTTCAGCCATCAGTTAATGAAAAACTTCTACTATAACCGTAAATTAAAAAAAAAAACTATAAATAAGTAGACCTTATATTTGTTCAACCTTTATACAACTTAGAATAAACGACAAAAAAGGGAAAGTTTTGACCCACATCATTTAATCTACTTATCTTTATCAGCTTATATATCCAGAAAACCTATTATGCCAATATCTAAAAATTCCAAGCTTAATCTTTAACTGCCGTCAACGGGTTATCCGAAGAAGACAGTGATTCAGGTGCTGTATCTAATGACCAACTTTTATAAGGCATCAAAGAGAATAGGGGAATTGTGCAACAGGGTGAAGAAGTAATTGAGCAAAAGGTCATGATACCGAATCTCAATGAAGTCCATCAGACGATGAAGATGATTTCAAAAAACTGCAACCTCCAGAAATTTACAAATTTTTCTATTTGTATAGATAAATTGTTATAAACAATGTATAATTTGTCCAGCAACAAAAAATAGAAAGACTAGTTACACTTTGTAAGCTGCCTCTGTACAGCCAATATGTCTAGAATGTTCTGAGCTGCTGTGTAAATACTGCTGTCAAAATTGAGTTATTATTTGTAATCCCAGTTTCCATAAATAAAGCTTATAATGTGTCAAATGTTATCTTGTATATAAAGTTAAGTGTGTACAATCAGTGAACAAGAAATAATTAGTGTATGTTAATTATCGTGCGATTATAAGTCTTTTTAGCTAAACTGCGCTAAAATCTGTAGGTTTTATTTACTACAGTTTTCAATTAGTAAATAAAATATGACTGCTCTCATAAAACTACGTTTACCCTACTAGTCCCATTGCATTCAGAATATTCAAAAACAATTTTTATAAAGTAAATGCAAGATAAATTGTTAAACCACACAATATATCACACTTAGACATTTCGTGCCTCTGATGTAATCGGCAGCAGTAATGTGACAGAAATTCCAGCACGGTAGTTGAAGGTTAATAAATACTGAATCATCTTTCATTAATATCTGTATTGTATACATGAACCTAAATAACATCTGTGCGAGTGTTGTCAGCTTATATTGTCTGGTGATATCAGGCTGTCTGGTGTAAACAAACATAGGTCCAAGCCAAACAAAGATAAGGGCTCGCACTCGACAAGTACTCTCGTGGAAGAAGGCTCGGAAAACTGACTTTCTGCATTCTATCTTTTCCATCCCTTTCTCTCATTTACATACGGCGTAAACGTAAATAATTTATGGTATCTTCCCAACGTCAAAATGGTCGTATAAAGACGGAAACATTTGTTTCTATACTCGACTTTAGCCGCTGGTAGTCTATATTTTATTTTAATAATATGTTTATTGAATACATTGGTATTAACCTTTAGTAAATATATATGGAGTAGGCCATATTAAGTGTTACATCTGTTAATACATGTGTTGCAGACTAGTGTTACCATGTTTGCAATGTTACCAAATTGTAAGAATATACAGCAAATAATAGTCACTTTTAGATTCTTAAAATCTGATAGAGATGCTATGACAATTAATTTGAAAAGCAAGTTAAGTTAAAAAAATAAATACTTTATCCATCCTATAGTATCTAAGAGCACCAAGGGAAAAGAACGAGATGCATTGACCGGAACATTAAGATAAGTTTGGTCAACAAGTAAACAAACGCGTCAGAATGGCTTTCGGAGTGTCGGTTGTTTATGTTTCCATATCAAAATTGTGTCTGTAAATACATAGCATAGTTCTCTCCAAGATAAGGTCGCGAATCCAAAGCTGTATGTCATAAAATAGCATGTTTACAAATTCCTGAAGTACTTACATCGAGGACTCTAATGAAACACTTGGCAACAATATCTCAACTTTTCCAAATGAATGACCAAGGTATTAAAGAGCTAGCGTTATTTATAGGCCATACAACATCATTTTTATCAATAATAACATTATATATATTTTTTTCATCCAAATACTCAAAAATAGTTTGAAAGATATAAATAATGTAGATAAGAAAGAACACGTGGATATATACACATATTCTATGACCATAAGGGCAAAACATTTTAAGTACTTATTTAAGGATGCATGTATCATAGGTGATAATAAGCCAATTAAACTATAGAGCAGTTCAGGCGGTTTAAGCAATATAAATAAATAAATATTGGTGGTAAATATTTAAAATTCTTTATTTCTACATCTCTGAAGATTATATGTAAGGATATAGTTCTTCCCAATGTGTATTGCAGTGTAGCAAGGAATCAAAACGTTTTCAGAAAGCAATGTAATAAATCTATTATGTTTATCCTCGGTATTCTAGTCCCAAGAGTAACTTTAATATTTATGGGATTTTCACTCACTTTAGAGTTGCATGAAAAACTGGTTCAAGTATGGTGATCATTGGTACGGAAACAAATACAGTAGTGCATGGATAATTCGAGGTAGATGGCACCGAGACACCGTCGGATTACCGAAAACTTGGATTACACGGAAATAGCTTCCTGTACACTAGACAAAAAAAACAGGAGTTCTAATGAACCCTAATACTATAATTAGGAATGCACAAAATACGTATGTAGAACTTTATTGATTACAGTACATACATAAATTAATGTTTCTTGGCTCTCCAAGACCACTGTACTGAATCTTGCTTGCAAGGATACTATACGATATGAATACCATACTAAGTATCGGCAATTATAGCTAGAAAATAGCCGATGCCCGTTGTAAACTTTATCAGGACGCCCAATGTTTCGATCGTAGATAGTCTTTTTGTTCGCCTACCATAAAAATAAAACGAGATTATCAGTAAAATATCAGTAAATCTGAAGTATAGTGAAAAATTACCGTGATCATCGGTAGTAAATATATATGATTATCAACGTCTAAAGATTGACTACAAAACGTTTTATAAGAACTTGGTTAGGGTTGCTTAACTGAAGTAATTTTCTATCAACGAAGAATAGAGAATATTCAAATTGAAATATTAAGTTTGTAATTAGGAGTTATTTATTAACTGGTATTGCTAGTGATAGGATTCGTAAAATATATAACAAAGGAGACAGTTTTGAGAAGTGATTGAGTATTAGCAGACTTTGTCTTGAGATCAGACACAGCCGAACGAATTAAAATCATTCTGATACTAACTATAAAAATGTATGTAACATGTCGACCGAAGAACGGAGAGATTTTTTAAAGTGAAAATAAATCTACAAAACAGTCATTATCATTTACGTCTTGTTTTTTTTAACAAGAAATACCATCATAGTGACTAATTTCATTCGGTCACTCTGCATAACGCTATTTTACAGCTAGTTTTTGACGACGGGTTCCTCAGCTATATTCGCCAAAATATTTGTAATTTTGTTCGCCATAATAATAATAATAAATCAAATTGTAGATATGCGAGCCAGGAGGGATACGGTTAAAGATAGAATTAAAGAAGAAGATTAAAATATATTTAAATCTTATCAGATATATTTTCAGGTGCATTCAACGTGTCTTGATGAAAATAACATCACAATCAAGGTGAAATGTGATCCTTTCGGAAAATATCTAAGGGAGGAATTAAATAAATTTTTTAACCTGCCAACAACGACTACCAGGAAAATTTAATGAATGTAGTTAAAGAAGAACTTTTAGAAAAAATAGGTCTTTACTCAAACACAATTGTACCTATAACAGCCTATGACAAATCAAATATGATGGATAAATAAAATAGATGTATTACATTGCTTACCGAAATCGTTTTTCACCGTGATGTCTACAATGCAATATACATTGGGAATAACTATATCCTTACATACATTCTTTAGAGATGTAGAATTAAAGAAGTTTAAATATTTACCATTGCTTACACCACCTGAACTGCTCTCTAGTTTTATTGGCAGAAAACCACCTATGATACATGAATCCTTATATAAATACTTAAAATGTTTTGCCCTTATCTTGATAAAATATTTATACTGATTGGTATTGGCACTAAAATGTCACATCTTCGTAAAAATTTTACTACTTGTTAGAATACTATATGCACCCTTATAAAGCATATGCTCACAGAAAAATAAAACAGTTTTTTGGTTACATTTGGCTGTCGTAAGTACAGAAATACTATTATTTCAATGTTTAATTTTTTTACCCGAAAATGGTAATTTGTGCTCGTTTGAACCTATAAAATATGGACGTGTTCGATGGGCCTACGTGAACAAGAAATTAACATTAGATGAGATTCGACCAAATAAAAGCCTTCTTTTATTTACAATGTAAAATATAGTTATATTTTTCTGGTTACCTACCTGAGGTAAAGATGATACAATATTTGTTGTTTTTCTACTATAGGCCTAACTTTTAAAACTTACTGTAAATAAACTTTATGCCAACCCTTTACTTATCCTTTAATATTTTTTTACAAGCAGTAAAAACTTAAAATTGAAATTTTCATTATTTTTAATACACTGAAGAAGAAATGTTGAAGAAAATTCGATGTATTAGTCTAAACATTCTGCAAATTTGTTCTTAAACTGCAAAAACTCTTAAAAGATTGTAACACGAAAGAAATAGAATTTAAAAATTGTGGCAGATATATCAATGAGATAAAACAAATTAAATGAGAATAAATGTACTTTCGTAAAGTAAAGGATATAAGAGAAGTTAGTGTACTAACTCTAACACTGATAATTAAATGAGAAATTCAGAAGAAAAAAGTTGAATTCGTACTTGGCCTTTATCCCGTGCAGTGCACGCCTGGAAATCTAGATTGAATATTGTTAAAGATGAAACCGTTCATTTAGTTGCAGATCTGTTGAGGGTTTTGAAAACATGTAACCAATCTAGAGAATCCATGGATACCTGTCTACACCTAACCTGCTGATTCACAAAACAATCGTCTACTTGCACTCCTGTAATTTTTCCCTGGAGAACTATTCCTAATATTCGACAGAGCACTGAACACCTTCAATGGGGCGGGGAAATTTTTAAATAGCAAGGATTAAAATAGGTGGTTTTATTAATTTAAATTTTTTCCAATGACCTGGAAGAATGACACGAAGAACGCGACCCGTAAGGCATAGGTTTAGCAAGTGCCTCCTTTTTTTTATCAAAACATACGTCAAAGAGAGTAATATCTTTTATAAGACAGTGGCGTGTGTACTAGCCTAAATAAAGAAATGAATTAAATTGAGGGTTTAAATTTATTTGTGGATATTTGTTTTTATTACAAACAATAAATTTGTTAAGTTTCATTTCGTTAATTCATATTAAAAATAACGAATAATAGAATTTTAACAGTCAGTGTGACAATTTCTAAGACAACTTAAGACAACTATGTACTATTGTAGCTGAAACGAAACAGATTGTAAAGAGACGTCCCGTGTGGTTGTATGTTGAAATTAGAGGGAGAAATGGCGGTATAAATGTCGCATTGTAACACGTGACCAAGTAGCGCCTGGGATAGAACCCGTCATGTACGTGTTTGTGTAATGTTTATTTTCGATCTCTGAAAGGATGACCACATCATTCAGTTTTATCAGTTTTAATCTTGTGACACGGACCATTATAGTTACTTCATGATAGTATCTGTTTATTTCAGCTATTTCATTCCCTCCAAAGGATAAAAATACCAAAAAAAAATCTTATTTGGTTGAATGTTTCACTTTACAAATCATAATATTCTACCTCTATTTTACCTTCTCTTCTCACAATTAGGTCTATACTCTAATTCATCATTTGCTACTCCCATAGAGGATCACCCGTATATCCCCATTGACGTTCGATAACGGTAAAAGGCTCAGCACCATTAAAACTCCCCGAGTGATCATTATATATTTTTTTTTTTTGCCTTCTGACAATTTTACCCCAAATTAGCAATTTTCTACTCTCGTAGAGCAACACCCGAGCATCCCTGTCTAATAATGTAGACAGTATTGGACTCAGCACCCTCCAAAACACTACGATTGATCATTTTCTAGTTTTTTTTTTGCCTTCTCACAATTATATCCCCAATTCATCATTTGCTACTCTCATAGAGGGTCACCCGTGTATCCTCATTGACGTTCGATTATGGTAAACGACTCAGCACCATTTAAGCCCACCCGAATGATCATTTTCAATTGTATTTTGCCTTCTGACAATTTTACCCTAATTTACCCCTTTTCTACTCCCTTAAAGCCACTCCAGTGCATTCACGATTAATATGGAAGACGGTATTGGACTCACCAACCTAAAAAACACTACGTTTGATCATACTCTAGCTTTGTCTTGCCTTTTCATATTTATACTCCAATTCATCATTTGCTACTCCCATAGAGGATCACCTATGTATCCCCATTGACTTTCGATAACGGTAAAAGCCTCAGCACCTTTAAAACACCCGAGTGATCATTTTCCAATGTTTTTTTGCCTTCTGAAAATTTTACCCCAGTTCATCCTCTTTCTACTCCCGTAGAGCCACACCCGTGCATCCCATTATAATATTGAAGGCGGTATTCTACTCAGAACCCTCCAAAACACTACGATTTATCATATTCTAGCTTTGTTTTGCCATGTCACAATCAATTATACTCCACTTCAACATTTGCTACTCCCATAGAGGGTCACCCGCGTATCCCCATTGACGTTCGATAACGGTGAAAGACTCAGTACCATTAAAACCCACCCGAATTATCATTTTCAATTGTTTTTTTCCCTTCTGACAATTTTACCACAATTCTACCCCTTTTCTACTCCCGTAGAGCCACATCCGTGCATTCCCGATTAATATGGAAGACGGTATTGGACTCAGCTACCTCCAAAACACTACGATTGATCATATTCTAGCTTCGTTTTGCCTTATCACATTTATACTCCAATTCATCATTAGCTACTCCCATAGAGGATCACCTGTGTATCCCCATTACGTTCGATAACGGTAAAAGACTCAGCACCATTAAAACCCTCCGACTGATCATTTTCTAGTTTTTTTTTGCCTTTTGTCATTTTGACCCCAAGTCAAAATCCTCCTTTATAACTCCTATAGAGCCCCACCCGTTCATCCCCGTTTAATTTTGTTCACAGTAGTGGACTCAGCATCCTTAAAAACATCCCAATTGATTATTTCCTAGCTTTTTTTTGTTCCGATATTTTACCCTAATTGATCCTTTTGCTACTCCTGTAGAGGCACACACTTGTATTCCCGTCAGCTTTCGATAGTTGTACACGTTTATGAAAACTAACAACTAAGACTTATGTGAGTTGAGTAAATAATTGGCCAGCTGAAATGAAGAAGGGCCATACTAATGTTTGTGTTTTTACCGTGATTACACACACGTGTCTTAGAGTCTAAACATTTGACTAGTCAGATAGTAGCACCATAGTGGCAACACTGTTGGTTCTCGTATCGTTAGTAGCGTGGGAATAATATACACACCGGCTGCCATATTGTTATTAGACTGAACGAAATTATACACTGGCTGCCATATTGATGCCTAAATGAAATGCTGCCGTATTGATAGTACTTCAGTCAATTTTGTATTTTTAAGATTTTATACAATTAAAGTACATGGAGTAGTATCATGTTTATTAGAAATAAATTATACACGAAGAAAAACATCTCATAGTACAAGGTTAGCTACTATTTCTTCCCTAGAGATAGCTCACTAGGACTAGTATACTACTAGTACACAAAGGTCTCAAAGCTGCGAGATATGACCACCCCTACCCAGACGTGTTGAGGCAAAGACGTTTAAATCGATCACGGTTCCACAAGCAGATAAACCAATATGATGACAAATCAAATTCTGTTGTAACTCTATTTTCAACAGTCAATCCACTTTAAACATCAAGACTATGGGATCCCCCATCCTCTACCATTCAGTCTTCCCAAAATAACCAACAGATAAGGATCTATGATCCTGTAGAGCTAGCAGATCGTTAGTTGTAATGAGTTTCAGAACGGTAATCAGTAATTACAATCTGCAAAAGCTTCCAACTCATGGGGAAGCGATAGATTTATAGTCTGAGAAAGAAATATCAGTAAGAAGTGCCCCTCAACCCTCAAGTGCAACTAGACAAAAACAACCTCAAAATAAACCCCTTGTGCAAGATGTTACAACCAGGATCTAGAATGTTATTGGAAGAGAACGCAAGCTGAAAATTTTCCTATTGGTTTGGTGAACCAAGATGTATATAAATATCCTTTTTATTAAAACCAAACTCTCAGTTGTTTGTTTTAATTATTGTAATAAATAAAAATAATTATATTTTATTATTCATGTGATTAATATTACAATAAGTTATAATAGTTTAAACGCGGGAGATAAAATTTGTGAAATTTACATTATTTAACAAAGGGAAGTGCATTCTTATATTACCTATACGTTGTAACGTACAGCAATAAGTAAAGACTTGGCTATGATACAAAATATTTATTTTATGCATAAGGATGGACGTATCAAAGCTCCTTTATCAACGACTATTCCCATTTATACGTTAGCGCTACTGCAGGCAATTCAGATAAATATTATTGTGTTTGAATATATACTTATAGCTTGAAATTTAAAGAAATAATAATTCATTATTCCTTTCTATTTGCAACCCAATATTCTCTTCAATGGAACTCCACCGCGCCTATAGGAGATTAATTTCCGAAACTGTAGCACAAATCGGAATTCGTAATTCCCGCTTCAATAGGAATTTTTGATATAACCCTCCACTGGTCCGTAGACAGTGTTTATTGGTAAGAAAAATCAATAATTATATTTCCCATGTATGACATGAATTTTCAGGTATTTTTAAAAAGTAAATCAATTTACAACTATTCTAGTTTTATAAAAGGCTTTACCGAGTTGTTGATTTCATGCCTTACATAATCTAACAGATCTACAAGTTATAATATTGTATATTTTAACTATACATTATTATTTATGACTAATTAACATTAAATTTTACAATATGCTATTTTTTATGAAGCTTACAAATATTAATTAGCTAAACGCGAGGAGTCATGAGAAAGAGTGTACCAATAGGTCTGCTAGTGGGGGAGGAGCGACATTCAGTTATTTATATATATATATATATATATATATATATATAATATATGTATAATATGTATGTATATATGTGTATTATATATATAGTTTTACAATAGTTGAGCTTTAAGTATTATACACTCGTTAAATATCTTCAAAATTATGTACTTTGCTTACATCTTCTACCTAAATTATTTTTGAAATAATCTAGTGTTTAGCTAAGGTAGGGTTTTTTCAAACAAAGCGGCAGATTAGGTCATATACTTAGAGTGGTAGGTCTCAAAGCTGCGGCAGCCAAATCAAATAGTACATTTGGAACAACGGTTTTTACACACATATAATTATCAAAATAAATTTAATATTCCGACGTACATCTCTGATGGTGTTATGCGTAGCAAGAATACAAGCGACTTTAAGGTATTAAGGATTTTTATCAGACTAATTGTATTATATATATATATATATATATATATATATATTTAATAAAATAAAAATATTTCAAAAACAAGAATACTTTTAATGAATAATGAATATATAACGAAAACAAATCACCATATTTAATATATTAATTATATATATATATCGAAATATGTATTCTTGTGTATTATTAAAGAACAAAGTCAAAATACAAATACAAGAAATAATATTGAATTTACAATTCAAAGCTTTTCGTTGGCTAACAGTACCAACATCATCAGGAATATTCACGATGATGTTGGTACTGTTAGCCAACGAAAAGCTTTGAATTGTAAATTCAATTATAATTCTTGTATTTAGATCTTTATATATATATATATATATATATATATATATATATATATATTTATATATATATATATATATATATATATATATATATATATATATATATATATATATTATATACACAATAAAATTGTGTCTTATGGGTAGTAAGTATATAAGCTATTTTACCCGGGAAAGGTTTTAATTTTCTTTTTTTACACATTTTAAGGTACAAAGGATATTTATCAGACTAATAGTATTATATCAGTCTTCCTACAAAGAAACAAAGAGGCTCTCTACTAACATGTTTTCATGACCGCGCTAGGGAATATGTCTGCCTGAATATTATTGTGTTTGATAATATAATTATAGCTTGAAATTTAAGGAAATAATAATTCATTATTCCTTTCTATTTGCAACCCAATATTCTCTTAAATGTAACTCCGCCGCGCCTATAGGAGAATAATTTCCGAAAGCGTCGCACAAATCGGAATTTGTAATTCCCGCTTCAATAGGAATTTTTAATATAACCCTCTACTGGTCCGTAAACAGTGTTTACTGGTAAGAAAAATCAATAATTACATTTCCCATGTATGACGTGAATTTTCAGGTATTTTTAAAACAATTGAGTAAATAAATTTACAACTATTCTAGTTTTATAAAAGGCTTTACCGAGTTGTTGATTTCATGCCTTATATAATTTAAAAGATCTACAAGTTATAATATTGTAATTTTAACTATAAGCTTACAAATATTAATTAGCTAAACGCGAGGAGTCATGAGAAGGAGTGTGGCAATAGGCCTGCTAGTGGGAGAGGCGCTACATTCATTTATATATATATATATATATATATATATATATATACATATATATAATATATGTATAATAAGTATGTATATATGTGTATAATATATATATATATATATATATATATATATATATATATTTATTTATTTATATATATATATATATTTGTAGATTATGCAACACTCTTTTCTTCTATACACTTATCACTTTCACTTATGGACTTAAATATATATATACATATATATATATATATATATATATATATATATATATATATATATATATATATATATAGTATAACTATAAATATATATATATGTATATAATATATAGACAATAAAATTGGGTAGTTAATATATGTAAATTTCTAAAAAAACTCTTAATCTAACTTTTTTTGAACAGATAAAACATCTCATAGTACAAGGTTAGCTACTATTTCTTCCCTAGACATAGCTCACTAGTACTAGTATACTACTAGGTCACTAGTAGTTATAGGTATCTGTTCCAATATCCATTCCCTCGGGGTATGCCCCCTCTTCTCTTTCCGTTTGCTATGTAACACACTGAGTTTTACAATAGTTCAGCTTTAAGTAGTATATGCTCGTTAAATATGTTTAAAATTATTTACTTTGCTTACTTCTTCTACCTAAATTAATTCTGAAATAATCTAGTGTTTAGCAAAGGTAGGGTTTTTCCAAACAAAAAGGCGGATTAGGTCATATACTTAGAGTGGTAGGTCTCAAAGCTGCACCAGCCTAATCAAATAATACATTTGTACAACGGTTTTTACACACATATAATTATCAAAATAAATTTAATATTCGGACGTACATCTCTGATGGTCTTATGGGTAGTAAGTATACAAGCGACATTACCCAAGAAAGGTTTTAATTTCTATTTTTACACATTTTAAGGTTCTAAGTATATTTATCAGACTAATTGTATTATATCAGTCTTCCTACAAAGAAGCGAAGAGGCTATCTACTACAATGTTTTCATGACCGCGCTAGGGAATATGTCTACTTTAGACGTTCACTTCCTCATGTCACAATACATCTCAGTGTAAGGGAATAATTTTATCCTGGTCATGCCGTATACTTCTAGTACGTTCTATCCTGAAAACTTTATATCTTATTTTTACATTTACATGTATTCGATACCATGGATCTAGTGTTCCTCTAGTTATTCTATGTTAAGTAATATATCCGCAGGCTATGACAATCACACTAGCTGGAAAAAAACTAAAATCAAATAAAGTCTATAAACACAATAAATATACACAACATAATAATATAAAACTTTACTTCATTCGCGTTTCAAATTAAAATGACATCATCATCAGTGAGGTTACCACAAACATATAACTTTTACATATGTCTTGATAATTCAAGCCATGTGTTTGTGGCTTGATGATGATATAAAAGTCTGAAACGCATGTGAAATTAGGTTTTATTTAATTAAGTAAGTTGTGTATATTTATTTATTTTGTAACCTTAACTTACAAGCCAGCTCGAATATTATTTACAATTAAAACCTGTTAACAGTAAAGTAATTAAATAATGATATCCTATCTATACATATTTCTTATATATTAGACAATCTATTATACAGTATCCTAACATAAATTTGATTAAGTTTTACACTGAGATATAAAAAAAGTTGTAAACCTTTACTACTAAAACCTATACCTTGGTGAAGATATTGCGTTCATGTTATAACGATGCCACTTGTGTATATACAAAAAGCACTCGGGAGGTACGTTGGAATGCCATTCTTCGAGCCTTGCACAACCTTGAGAGGGTTGGTTGCGAAAACGTAATGTAATTTTCATTATAGAATATTTTGCTTATATTCTCGTAAAAATAATATCTTTTCACTACCCAGGAATTTTGATACGGGTGGGATATTTTGCTTTGGTAGAAGGTTTCTTCTTTTTCGCATTAAATTTTCATGTTTAACGTAATATGAGAGGAAATGAATTTTGATACCGACAAGGAGCGCCTACATTGGTTGATATTGCGAATTGTATATTTTGTAATATCTTGAGAACGTTTTCTCTTTCTTACTAAATTGTTTCGTCAAATTTTATTACTTTATATTTTAGATGCCGCTTCTCAAATTTAACCCAATTGTAATGTCATTACGGAAACCATAGGAGGGAAGCAATTACTTTTCCTAATACTATCCTTAGGGATTGATCGATTATAAACGAGAAGAAAAGCACAATATTTAACACAATTGCGAAAAGTAAAATCACCTATAGCAGTAGAGGATTTCATACAAAGGAAAACAAAAAGAGAGAACTAGAAGCAACAGAAAAGGATTTTGGGACACGTAAGACGGGTAGAACTAGATTTGAGGGAGTAAATTACAGACGAATAACAGAAGCCATGTAAGCTATGAATTCAATATCTGACTTTATTGGTAGCCAACAATAGTATAAATATGTTTTGCATACCTGAGGATAGAAATTCTAAATAAATTCTAACATGAAAGCTCTACAGTAGAAGGAAGAGATAAAGACCTCGACTTATTTGGAGAGAAGGTATAAAATCGAGATATGAACGGCAAAAGATTGGATGAAATCCGATGGATGAACCTAGAACAATGGAGACTGAGTAAAGTAAGAGACAAGAGAACGTTTAAAATGGAACAAATAAAACATTATTCTTAAATCGAAAAATTTATTGAATATATTATGATAACTGGCTACTTTATATGAAAAGCCTTTTTTATTTCCAGGTATTCAAATAGACAAAATTTTAAAAAATATAGAAAATCTCACTATGGCAGTCAGAGCACTATGGCTGACACAATAAACCCTTCATTTGAATAATGTAGTTAATAGAGGTTTTATACAGTACATTTAATATACTTAACAATAAAATTTATCTATTTATTAGAAAATATTGTTTTAATGTCAAATGAAACTAAAGTCAGCTGGTGTAAAGTCTATCCACTATAATGACATTCCGCGATACTGCTGAAACTGGTGAGGTTACAGTAATACCAAATATGCTATTAATATACAAAAAGATGTTGGTGCATAGACTTTCCCAAAGCGCAATCTTGCTCCAACTTATTGTGTGTATTAATATTGTAACTGACAAGATTCCCCTGTGATTTATAATACACAGCTTGACAAGGTCACGTGTCATTTTACGCTGACGCATCAGAAAGATCTAGAACTTTCTAGAAGTAAAGTGGCTAGAAATTATGTGAAATTATTAGAAGCAGCAAGTCGATATATAAAATATTTTACACGTAAAGAGAAAGTAATTGCAATGTAGAGTGTGTTAAATGTAAATATACTATTTTCGAACTCTGTATTCATTATTAGACCCAATTAAAATATTATTATATGCTTTTATATAAGTTAAGTTGTGTACTTAATATTAGGTATAAAATTTCATAAATTAATTAATTGTTGTTTAGTCTGATATGGGCTTATAATTTATTCAACCACTACAAGAACGTAATATTATTGTAGAATAAAGGAGCCCGTTTAAAGTCATAATGTTGAAAGATTTACGATCACTGGCTTCTATCATGGCCTTAGCATTATCCAATCCCAAAGCCTTGCTAGTAACCACTCGGTCATTTCAAGAGAAGCAGTTGAAACAATCTTAGTTGAAGAGATATCCAGGTTAACATGAAAATTTATCACTTTTGAATTTTTGACTAAAAGTACAAATATTCCTAAAATTGCAACTCTCTGAAAAACATAATATGAATAAAGCTGTCTGGGTTTTGTGGCACTATTATGTGTTTTTTTAAAGTCAAAGGTCTTCATCATCTCAAAACAGATTATTACAATTATATGAAAAATGTGATCACATATGAAATGTCCTTTCAGGATTAGATTAATATTTTTCTCTTCAATATGCTTGTTTTTCTTCCAAAGCTTATACCTCCAAAGCAATACCTCCTTTTTAATCAGTCTCCAATCTCTCACTGGATAGAATCGTATTACAGTGACTGCTTTTATTTTTACTATAGTAACATCAGCTCAAAAGGTCCTTGTTGAAAGCGTATCTCTATAATTCAATTTACTCTAGTCAATAAACCATTCATTGGATATCTAAAGGATCTGAGGAAGCAGGTTTGAATAAGTCTTGGAGTTTAATTGACTTTCGTTTGTATATGTTTGTCTGATTCTGTGACAACTGTATGATAAGTTTTTATATTATATAAAAAGGTCATTGTAAATATTTCGTTCAATACTTTATTGTAATTGTCAAGAATATATTGTGTATATTGTAAATGGAATGAAGTACGATGTTCATAAAATGTAATACTTTTTTTAAAAAATATCAGTTTCCTGCATAATCATCTCTTAAGTAACGGATCAACATTTTCGCTGCGTCTACTGACTGGTGTCGGAAAACCTGTTTATATTTAAGACATTTTGTAAATTGACTTTAATTATTTCTTTCTATATTCTCGGATTTTCTAGGGTTAAAAAAAGTATGAATATCCAATATTTTTAAAGATCTGAAAGACCGTACTATTAGGCTCTTATTATTACGCTATAGAAAAGTTGTACTTCAAGTAAAATCTTATTTTATTTATTCTGAAAACTGTCAATTAAATGTAGTTTCTTTGAAACGTGACCTTACCTCTGATTATCGTAAAGATAAAGAATTCCTTTGTCTATGTAATTATTGTACCATAATTATAATTTAGTTTTATTTATGTAAATATTACACCAAATTTATATAAGCGCTAATTATTTAAATTTATATGTGTATTTTGTGACCAGAGTATTTTGTGTGTACTACAAATCGTATTAATTTTTATTCTCGTTTTAATAATACTACAAATATATTGATATAAAATTGAATACATTTTTTTAAAGCACACAATAGGGGGCAAATAGCAAGACCATTCAGTGAAAAACGCATTGATGAGATTGTAAGGATCAATGAGCCGGGAGCGTGACTTCACGGCATTCTCTCAAAAGTTTACCCATCATAGTCCTATCTATCTATTAAATTTATTAAGAAGGTCTCTAAAGTGTAGGCCCATCTATATGTTCCCGATGGAGAGTAGGTCAAAGGACGCTGTACACGTGATGCTATATTAACTCCTTCATACTAAGGATATATATTACGTATCCCACCAATCGTACCTGTGCTTACAGTCCTTTGTTTTTCTCCATTGTCGAACATTAGCTCTTTTCTCTCACAACCAAAGTGTGATATATATTTTATTATTATGACAATATCCATTACCGCTCTCTGGTGGCCAGATTAGAAAAACTCAACACTCCTTCTATAGGTAACTTGGCTATATATAACTAAATCTGTAAAGTTATTATTCAGTTTAATACAAATAACATTACTGCAAAGGGGCCTAAATTAACTGTCCACCGAAATAAATCGTTAAATAATATAATTTTAATGATAGACACCTAGATCTAAGCAGCTTTATACATCTTCTTTCTATATTCGAAACGTACAAAAAATACAGTATGGAACTAACAACTCATTAAAGGAACTCATTACTTTCTGTGTAACAAAATAATTACAAAAGGCAAACAGACAAAAGACTAATTATCTCTCTCTCTCTCTTTCGCTCATTCTTTTTTTTTATGTCACTTTAAATTTTCTCTCACGTTTTATTTGTTTCACACCAACGCCTCTCCCTTTTCACGTAGACCTATCTATTTGGACCAATGTTTTCAGCACTATATGTTTCAGTACGTGTACATTCAGTATGATTGCTTCTTCTTCATAACCTTATCACATACATCTCGTTCTAATCAGTTTCAATCTCTCACTGAATAAAACCATGAACAGTTGCGGATCTAATTCTTACCATAATATCGTAGCATCGGCTCAAATATATCTTATAGAAAGCGAATCTCTTAACATCAATTTACTTCATCCACAGGATATCCCTGAATGATCCAAAAAAGTCTTGTTTAGAAAAGTGTTTCTTAGTTTGGAATTTTGAGTTTATTTTATTTTGTCTGGTTTTCTCTCTTCCTCACGTATGTTACTGCCTGTCTCTCACCCTCTTTCTCTAGTCTCTTTTTAACCCGCTAGCATATCTTAATTTTTCAGTATCTTTTAATATCACACACAACTCATTTCATCACTCACATTATATTTATCGCTAGACGTATTTAAACGTTATCGGGAAACGAAAGTAACTTTAAGCGTAAGAGTTTACTTGTCTTAAGGACCATTAAAGGGCATTATTAGGTCTGGTAAAATGATTTTCACAGTAACATCACTTGTAGATGTACCTTTATCTACGTGCTCCAAAATATTTCTTCTGTGTCATTTTCATATACCCTTCTACTTATAGGCATAAAGGCTTTTAAAGGACTATTTTAAGGCTATGTACGTTGATAGGATAGGCCTATATCACAAAAATGTGAAATCAGAAGTTTACTAAAATAGAAATAAAAAATGAAGAAATAATTTCACACTTCAAGTTTTGTAAAACACAATTCGTCTTACGACGTGTCTAGCTGTAAGTGAAGTTGGTAATAGTGCTTAATTGGTATTCATAAATATGTTGAAGCAAATTATTTTAGTAGGTTACAAGTCTAAATTCATGACAAAATATGTAATAAGGTCAATAAATTTCCGACACCGAGTATCGATATAAATCGATGACATACATTCAATAAATTATATTATGTTATAAAATATATTATTAAAATATCACTTAAACTTTATTGTACTTAAACAAGAATCTTATTGGGTATATTTCCTAGTCGAAATTTGAGAGCTATTACGTCTTAAACTTTTTAAAAAATCTTCTAACAAGTTCGAGAGCAGGTTTATTAATAGTTCTCGAAAGTCGACTCGGAAATGTAAGATTCTTATTAGAAAGTAACAGTGTATGTGATAAGTGAAATAAAAAAAAACAGTATTGCTGGAATAAAATATTAAAATAATAGGTTTATATACATTATATGATATATATATATATATATATATATATATATATATACATATATATATATACATATATATATATTTATATATATATATTTATATATATGTATATATGTGTGTGTGTAAGTATATTGTGGTATGTAATATATTGTAATATAGAACATTCTTATATAAGAAAGGCAAAATGAAATACAGGAGAGTCAGGTACAGATTACTATCTTTTGACTTGAACTATATTTCAAGTCATGTTAACGCCGATCTCTTTAAAAGTGAAAGAAAATTTTTACATAAAAATGCTTGGAACGAAAGTGCTTCCAGCCATTTTCCTCCGAATCTTGTTTATCTCTAACAACGACATGTAGTTCTTTTCATGTCTTAAAGATGCCTATCCATGGCTCGATTGTTGTAACCCTTTAATGATACAAGACCAATGATTGAAATTATTTTCAAATTTGAAATACCTTTACGACGATAAACATCTCTGTAAAGTTAGGCTGAGATATGTTTGCAATTTTGCTTACATAGTATAATATACAACACGAGCAAAGCCTTAGGGAAATATATTTAAAATATAAAACAAACTCACTGTATTTGATATTACGATAAAGTTCTAGCAATAAATTTTTAATATTAGGAGTCTAGTGCGTGTTTGATACTTATTCATTAACTAAAATGATGAAGGTAGAGCTGCAAACTTCTATACAGGCTAATGCAAGAGTAGAACCGCATCACTTGGAGGAGTAATTAATTTATCTAGACTTTCCACACAAGGTATGCATTAAGCATCAGTGCTAGTTAACATATCGCAGTCTCAAAGTGGTATTTCCGTAGTACTATGTACCATTGCTATTACACTATTAAATCTCCTGTTTTACTGATTTCAAATGCATACATACTAGACCTAATCTCATAATTAATACCGCAAATATACCTGTGTGTCGATTTGCTCTTGTAGACTGATGCAATCTGTAGAAACACTCTATTACAGGTTCCGATATATTCGGTTTTGTTTAGGTTTTCATAGCATTTTAACGTTTCCATATAAAATCCTTTTGCCTATAATGAACTTCAATGCATTTGAATTAAATTATTTCCATATAAAGGGTTTTGTTGTGGTAAATATCATTTTATTTCTATAATAAGTTGTTAAAGAATTCGCTAAAACTGTAAATAATTTATGTAGTATATTTATGTAATATATGTAAATATTAAATCATTAAAAATATATTTTGTCTTACTACAAACATTGAGATTTTTTTTGTTTTATGAGAGTGCTTTGTAAAAATGTTACCTTTGTTATAAACGATATTTTTTTGAAACTTGAAATTTTTTATCCATTGAGACATCAGAAAAATTTTTAAAAGCGATTTCTATAATACTTGGTTGTCCTTTTTCACAAATTTGCGTAATAAGTAATAAACTTAAGTTTTTTAACTGTGCTAGTTACGAGACAGTATTTAATGGTGTTCACCTATTATCTGCGTGTAGGGAAATATTCGGTTAACCGTATAAAGAAATTGTGTGATTGGCAGAAGCACAGTTGCCCTTTGGCGAAAAGTATTGTCTCGGCCGAATGTTACATTAAGGGGAAGTTATCGCGCCGCAAAATTTACCTCTAATTCTATTAAAGAGTTTCTATTATTTACAACCCTTTTTTTCACATTCATTTTTACTATACGACTCCGTAGATGGAAATGAAACTAATATGAATGAAATGAGTACATCTGAAGATAAAGTGACCGAATTGTACATCTTGTTGTATATTTAATAAATTAATTTTCTGGCGACTACTGGTATTCTATTTATTGCGTTGAGTCATATTCACTGATGTGTAGCAGCATAAATATTAACTAATTAATAGTCAATTAAAATATATAAAAACCTAGTTTTTAAAAACACAATAATAACAAACCTAAAGTATATATATATAGTCTATATATAAATATCGCAATATTTATTCTTGTGAATTAATAAAGAACTAGTCGAAATACAAATACAAGAATTATATTCTTGTATATATATATATATATATATATATATATATATATATATATATATATATATATATAATTTTTATTGGTGTATTATATAAAATAATACAATGCATAAATACGTCAACATATATGCAAATATATTAAATATAATGATACGTTTTCTTGTAATATAGTTAATGATTAAAAATATTTCAAATATAAGAATAGTTATAGTTTAAATAATATTTAAATCTTTTCGCAAATAAAATTAGTATTAGCACCTTCTGGAAAAGCAATGACATAACCTCTAATTTTCCTTTAATGTGATAAATGTTTTTTGTGTACATTATTAGTTTTATTATTTTAATGAAAATATCGATATTATAATTGTAGATACTGAACTGGCGATAAATTTACGGAAGACGAACAATAGAATATGCGAATTAAAACATCACATGAAATAATAAAGCAAATTAAAAATAAAAAAAACCTATTATTACACACATAAAACAATACTCACCTAATAATCACAATAAAGAAAAAAATACAGGTTGTATTATTGTTTTTCTGAAGATGTTAAATGTTTTTTAATTTTTGTATAGCATTGAACAAAATATAAATTGAATTTATTCTTGTATTTGAAATATGTATATTCTTTATACACACACTGTAACGGGAAAAATTGGTCCCGTAACAATTAAACAAAAAATTGAAAAAATATCAATTTTTATAAAATAATTTTAAATAAATTTGCTAAGCCATTAAGGTCAATTGTTAGTTGGATAAGTTTAAAATGAATTTTAATCTACACAAATCATGACATCGCGAGTGCTTCGTGTGCTACGACAAAAATCAAGTTGCTACAGATTTTAAAATAATCAGTTAAAGACAAGAAATACGCTGAAAATCAAAACTGTACACGAAAATCAAGTAGTGGGGGAAGGCAACGATTGCTTTCGTTGGGCGTTAAGCCCACTCTCGCATGTAGGCCACAGACCGGAAAGGTCGCAGTTTTTATTAAACTTAAAAAACATCATAATGGAATCTAAGTTTTTTAATCGATGCCGCGTAGTGCGGAAAATTGTTGTAGTATGTCTTAAGCTAATGTCTAGTGAAAGCTAGCCATCGGATATGCAGAATCCCGGTGAAATTTCGATTGTCAAGAAGATGGCTTCGCCAAATTCGCCTGTTTCCGCAGCCTGGACGAACATGTTTTCAGGCGAGAAGAACCACCAGTCTGGAAGCAAGGAAACCATCACCTAGGACCTAATGGATGGATTCAGACCGGAAAGGTCGCAGTTTTTATTAAACTTAAAAAACATCATAATGGAATCTAAGTTTTTTAATCGATGCCGCGTAGTGCGGAAAATTGTTGTAGTATGTCTTAAGCTAATGTCTAGTGAAAGCTAGCCATCGGATATGCAGAATCCCGGTGAAATTTCGATTGTCAAGAAGATGGCTTCGCCAAATTCGCCTGTTTCCGCAGCCTGGACGAACATGTTTTCAGGCGAGAAGAACCACCAGTCTGGAAGCAAGGAAACCATCACCTAGGACCTAAAGGATGGATTCAGGAAAGTGCGAGTTGGGCAAGTCATGATTTCTATACAATTTTAAATATTAAAATAAGATTTATTTTTGAAAATTTCTAAAGTTTTAAAAGAATGCTCAAATATAAAAAAGGTAAATAATGGCTTTATTTCCTTCACAAATAAATTGAAATATGAAATTTATTAAAGTATTCAATTTATTAAAATTTATGTGAAAATGTTAAATGATAGATAAATTTGGAAGTGATAACGGTTTTAATGTTTGAACAGATAAATCCAGTAAAGCACAAGCACAAAGATGAGTGGAAATTGTCATATATTTATAAATTAATTGAATCAGTAATATTTATGACAATGCAGTAAAATTGTTACAACCAGTACGCCAATAAACTGAGATGAAATATTATGAATGTTAACTTGTATAAGATCTGAAAAATTTCGTACCCAGAAATTAGTAACGTAAAATCATTTATAAATTGTTTGTATTTCATAAAAGATTAATTAAATCAGGAATCAGTTTATTAGAATTTTAATGTAAATGTATATCTTCAAAAAACTGGTAAATATATTTATGTCTTTGATAAATAGTTTTAGTAACAATTTTATTTCAAATACTTTCATATATTAATTGATAAAATGTCATATAACTGCTGGCACAAAATCAGCCCCTAAATTAAATTTGTGTATAGAACCTAAATTAAATTTGTGTATAGAATTGATATAGGCTCATTCAACCTGCCTGCGTTCATTGTAAATGTATTTTATGTATTAAGGGAATTTAATTTATGTTATGGTATATATATATATATATATATATATATATATATATATATATATATATATATATATAAGAATTCAAGAAATTATTATGTTAAAGGAATATACTCATTTTGTTCAATCTATCCATTTCAATTTTTATTAAATTCATATGTCAAACAATTGATAGAGTAAAATTTATTAAATCAATCTAGTGTGCTGAATAATAAAATTAATGATTTCCCAGCTAGTAAATTATCAAATTAGATCCATGAAAGCTTTTAAAGTAGTATCAGCAAGCCTGTTAGAGTCATTTATTGTACTAAAGTATAAATAATAAAGGACCACAGTGCACCTAAAAATAATCGAGTACCCCCCCCCCCCCCCCAAAGAAATAAATTAAATAACAGAATCAATTTTGAGCTAGCCACAACACAAGTTGGTTTAATTTTAAAGTCCAGGAGTTGAGACTCACTGGCAGATTTTACCATATAATACACAGGACCTCCTCAAGGAGGATATGGTAAAGTTTTATCTTGCACGGATCTCACGAGAGCAGGGGCATGGAGGAAAGAGGTCTACAAAGCATGGTAAGGTAATTTTATTTTGTGATATTTTTCTATGTGTTTTCAGCTAACCCATAATAACACCATATGACAGATCACTGACCTTACCATGACTTTTAATAATTTTAATAGACAAGATCCCCAGGGTGTATTTTTAAATGGGATTTAGTTACATGCTCTTGCAGTTACGAGTTAGGCAAATGTCGACAGGTTTAAGGCAGGTCGAGTTTGTTTGGCGGTGAGCGAGCGGGGTGAAGGTCCGTTGCAACACACACACACACACACACACAAACAAGAAAATTTTGTTCTATAAATAATTTTTGTTGATAAAATAAATAAACTAGATTAAACGGTTTACACACACACACACACACACACACACACACACCCACATACACACACACACACACACACACACATATATATATATATATACACCACACACACACACATATATATATATATATATATATATATATATATATGTGTGTGTGTGTGTGTGTATAAAAGCTTCAAATTTTTAAACCGTTTAAAACCCTAAACTGTATATACCCATACCCAAAACAAAAAGACATAAATAGCAATTCAGTACAGAGTAATCTTGTAATTTTGCTACCTGAGTTTGTAGAATGTACATAAAGATTTGGTAAATACCATTATACTTATAGCTACGTCTTTTTTATTCATAATTCTAATTTTCATTTAAAATAGTTTTAGATAAATATGAATAAAGACTAAAATTAATTAGGAGCCAGAACCTTATACCTCGAGGTACTGCAAGATGATCTGGCAGCTTGTAATTGTTTCACAAGATATCTACCTGAATAATAAATAATTTGAAAAGTTATATTTAAATTATCTTCAATCATTTGTTTAATTAACTTTATCTCCCACCAAACTCTGCTCCTCAAACATTTATACAATTTAGTAAAAACTAATTTATAATTTTGAATTGTGTAATGTCAGTACACGATCTGACAATATTTTATAAGATTCTGTTAGAAGGAGAATTATCTCACGAAAATACCTTTTATAGCCAAGCGGCCATGGTTAAAGGAGTGGAGAAATATGGGGTACATAGGCAATGTGAAGACAAATATACTACACTAAGTAAATATACAGAAAACTACTAAAGCAGCGTGAACGGCCCTAACACGCTAACCTAATCCTTTCTATAATTCCAATAACAGCAAAAATGTTTATGTCCCTCATTTAGTTTTACCGCTATTCTACTTAATTGTTCTCATCAATTCTACGAAGAAGTTCAGGAATAGATCTAGGCGTCATTAGATTTATGCTTACCTCAGCCATGCAACATCGCAAAAGCCTAGTCTACTAAAATTTTGACTTGTTCCAGGTAATGAAACAAAAAATAATTTTTTATTTTTCGATCCCATAAAACTTGTTTTGGTGTCCAGGAACCATCGTGAGTTTATTTAAAAGTTTCTAATAACTCTTATTTTGGTGTCCAGGAACCATAGAGAGTTTAATTAAAAGTTTCTATTAACTGTTATCGAAATTTACTGGCAGCGGTAAATTAAGGTCAAATCAAATTTTGATTAACTTACTCCTCAATTTAAATTCACAGCATGTAAATTATACATGTTATACATACAAATTGTAAATTATTACATGCATGTAGGGATGGACAAAAATAAATTTGACTTCATTTATATATATTTACAAAACACAAAGTTTTAATATTTGGTACTATAATAAGGCAGATTTTGGCAGATGGTACTATAATAAGGCAGATGGGTGTAACGAGGGTTAGAAGGCAAGTTTTGAAATCATAACATCAGAATGACATACGGGAAGATATCAAGGCACACAGAATGCAAAAAGAAAGTCACTACAGGCGATACCGAGTGTCGGAGGGATTCTCAGAATTCACGCCAAACGCTGCAGACAGACTTCATAGATGCTGCCCGAGGTTATGAAAATGATTTACTGACGAATAACGAATAATAGAATATATATGCAATGAAGGTGTTATCTTATATCTTGATGACATATCCAGAATTTCATTACTTTTTTTCGAACTTACTACATTTCAAGATACTGCCTAATACTCCTTACCAGAAAATCTGACGATATATCCAGTAATATTTTTGATAAGGGTTAGCTTTAAGAGTTTTATTTAATATGCATATTAGGTTTTCTTTAGTATGCTGAAATATTTAATATGCTTGGAGTTCTACTTTTTTACTAATTACTACAGAAGCTCACTCTATTGGAAAATATTTGAAGCAACGACGTTTATGCTTTAGTAAACTTCATTTTAATTAGCTACTTTATAATATACGCTCGCATTCTAATGTAGATTTTCCATCACGCTAAACTGTTACAAAAGGAAACAGAATTATAATGCATTTTTAATCTCAAAACTCAAAGTATTGAAGGAAACTGAATACCGTTTTAATTAAATTAGGCTTTGTAAAGTTTCCATGAGCAGTATTTAATTTTATATAAATTTAATATTTGCTGCACAATATGATTCCTTACCTACTTTCCCTTCCGTTCTTATACAGTTAAAAAATTAATATTTATTGTTGTAACGACTTTACATTTTGCTAATAACAATATATCTCTTTATATTAACAGATATTATGGTTACTAATATTTAACCTAATATATTATTCATTACCTATTTTAATAAAATTTAGCCTGGGGAAAACAATTGCCACTGACTATCGTGCGTTAAATTCACTGAACTCATAAAGGCGAATGTGATTACACATATCGTGCGTTAAATTCACTGAAATCATAGAGGCGATTGTGGTTAGACGTAAGTAGAACGGGGCCAACCTTGGCGCGGACTACCCCTAACTCGGCCTGTACGTAACCTAGGACTATAGGGGTAGTTTTGGATGATACAGGGGGTTGATGCGACCTTGATCCTAGCCTTGGGGGTGGGTTCGACGACGTTTAGAGGGGTAGGGGGTAGTTTTTCGAAGAAAAATTAATTCTAACACACTGACTAAGCTAGCCAAAATGGATCCAACCTAACCTAACCTACGTGTGTGGGGTGTCCTCAGGTACGTTCAGGACCATCCCCGGGGGTAGGTCCGGCGGTAGATTCGGGGTGGGGGTAGTTTTCGAAAACATTTTGGAAAAACGTGCCTTAACTGATAGATTGAGTTTAGAGTGTATTATCGCTACGGTTGGGGGTATTTTCACATAGGGGTGATTTTTAAATAAAATATGAAATTGCCAAAAATCGATCGGTTGGATCAAATGACCGTACGGGATATGTCTAGAGTCCAGTATGGACTGTTGCGGGGGTGGTTTCACCAAGGGGTAGTTTTAAAATAAAATATGAAATTGCCAAAAATCGATCGTTTGGGTCAAATGACCGTACGGGATATGTGTAGAGTCTATTATGGATTCAGCTGAGGGTTGTATTCAGATTGCCAAAAATGATCGGTGACCTAGGTAAAAGTCACTCCCGAACCCGCGCTTGAGGTAACACCGCCTAGGAGCGGGTAAAGCTAACACGGAGCATGGTCTCGGGTAAAAGCCATCCTAGGTAAACCAGGAATCTGGCATCATGTGGGGGTGGTAGAGACCGTTATCCACAGACCAATGCCAATACGGTCTGAGCCAGCTAGAATGTCTCTAAAAATACAAGATCAACAAAAACAAATGATATACAATTAATATTACACTTACCGTGCGACATCAATCAAGCGTCATCCCTCGATCCGAGTTACCCCATTGAACTCTCAAGATGTCGCTACGCTTGCCTTCTGCAGTTTTCACTGGGTTAGGACCGCCAACTGAATCAGTGAAGCCGATTCAATGCCCGCATTACAAGCCGGGGCAAGCAGAAGCTTACCCCTTGGGGAGTAGCCCCAAACCAACGCTACTCCCAAGTGACTACCACTCCATGACAAAATGTAGTCTCCTGATTATTTTTTTTGAATTTTTAATATTTTAATTTTTTTGTATTTTTCTATTTTTAAGTTTTTATAAATTATTTAATCTGCTCCACACGTGAGTACACACAGGTTTAACTCCACGCCAGTGAACCAGACACACTTTGGTTTACGGGAGAATTACCTCCGCGCCAGTGACCCAGACAAACACACAGGTTCAACTACACACCAGTGACAGACACACACGGGTTTACGGAAGAATTAACTCCACGCCAGTGACCCCAAACACACCTTGGTTTACGGAAGAATTAACTCCACACCAGTGACCCCAAACACACTTTGGTTTACGGAAGAATTAACTCCACGTCAGTGACCCCAAACACACTTTGGTTTACGGAAGAATTAACTCCACGCCAGTGACCCAGACAAACACACAGGTTTAACTCCACGCCAGAGACACACACACAGGTTTACGGAAGAATTAACTCCAAGCCAGTGACCCAAACACACATGAATTATCTTGACCCAAGTGACACTACGCTAGGAGCAGATCGTAGTAATATTTAGCACTGCGCAGTGCGCATCTACAATCTACATCATTATTATGCTGAGGTAATATACACTTATAGTATTTACAAGAGACGTCGTGCTTCTCATTGGGAAATTCACGTACATCGGTGTGAAACTGCCTGAGAAATCTAGCCTTCTCCAAACCCTTTGTGAATATGGTGTCAAACGGTGCAAACATCTTTCGCACAGTGTCTTCGTCAAAAGCTATGCTAACCTCGTACCAGCCGATACGGTGATAGCGCGACTGCAACCAACGAGCAGACTTTTGCGCAGACTCGTTTAAATTGTGAAATCTGTAAGGTGGCTTGAAAATTGTAACACTGTGATAGTGTTCGGCAAACACAGCCAGTTCCTTGATAATGTATTTACCCGCATTGTCAATGAAAGCGTGAAATTCGACCACAGCTTGCATGTTTCAACCCGTCTGAGAGTACAAGCCGCAACTGAGACTAAATGCACACAAATCGGGTAATTTATCGCGTCGTCACAGATTACGTAATCTTTTTAACATCACCCGACAGCAGGTTATAGACAATATGGGAATCGTGAATAATCAAGCAGTAACCAGAAGTATTAGCGGAATATTGACAGACGCCTCGATTTGGAGTTTACAAAAATCGGTGCTTTCGCTTTAAAGGTAGACAAGTCTAGACACGGTGATTGCTCGCGTGAATAATAGGACTGTTGAAATCTTTCGTACATGTCGTACAACAGGGCGGTGTCGCCGAGAATATTATCGTAGGGAAAGTACTGAGAGTTGAGATACAATTTTACATCCGTAACCTTGCATCCGTCAAACTCTGAAGCGTTAGAATTAATCTTGTTTTTGCGATCCGTCTGCATAGCCAAAATTACGTAACGAGGTTTTTCCAGCTGCGAAGCGGTCTTTACAGTCCAGGTGAGTTGCGTCGTGGCCGGTAAACCGGGGTATTCTATTAGTTCCCATTTACGGTGTGGCACGTGAACGGTGACATCGCGTTCAATCATCTTCAATAGGTTTAATTTTATCTGATCGGCTACGGAGACGTGTGGAACTCGCCAATAGATAGTATTTATTTTCAAATCAATATCTTTCGAATCTGCGCTAACTATTGCGTTAATATTTGAGGATGAACGCAAAAGGATGAGCTCCTGTTTCACGTTGACTATAATTCTATTGTAATCCTCGAAAAAACCCATCAGCATACGCAACGGTATAACCACGTTGAACTCTTTGCAGTCGTTATCTGTTTTACCTACTCCTAGCCAACCGCAATTCCCTAGTTTATTTTTCTCGTTTTCGCGCAACGAAAGCAAGTTCTTGATGGTGGTCGTTATACCGACATTCCTGGTTCTGTCTATCTCGTTGCTTCCGATCTCGTATCTGATATCGTCGAAAAGAAAAACTATAGCGTTATTTACCAAAGACACGTCAGCGGCCGCCTCTCCGTTTTTTGTAGCCTTCAGCGTACCTCTTATATGCAACGTGCTCTGAAAAGGAATCGCGTAATGACATCTTGCTGATGAATGGGGATACGAATTTCATCGTTATTACCAAACGTAGCGGACGAGTACGGCCGATGAGTATGGTACTCCAGCCCGTTGAGGGTGTTGTCGTACTCGGCGTTAGAGTCGATAGCCAAAAGGTCCTCCATTGATCACTTTAAAACCCAAAGATCTGAGGAACCTAACGTTTCGCAGTGTTAAATGTGCCGTCGTCGGACGTAAACTGCCGCCCTTCTTTTGGAAGCGCACGTTAAATATTAGACCCATCCTGGCGTCTTCGTGAATGTAATCGTACGGAAATGACTTCTCCACGAAAGTCAATTGTATCACCGTTCTGATCTCTTAGACTTACGGTGATATTGTGAATGATGCTCACGTTGACAGGTAAATATATTACGCTCTGCGGGACTTCTACAATCTTATAACCGGGCGGTACCTGCGGATAAAATTCGTGCAAAGTATGGCATGCTATGCCGTTTTGAAACGATCCGGCGACCACATTGCAATCCACGCGAATCACGTTAACCCTGATGATATTTACCGGCCGATCAGAAGAATGTCTTTGATTTGCCTCTAATTTCTTCCCGCTGAAGCCCATCAGCTGGCCTATAGACATGGCCTTGTCGAAAAAGATCGCGTGCGAACATTTTATCTCCACTTTGAGCGTGGTATTATTAGGTGTCAATACTAAAATAGTATCGTCAACTAGTTTCGATTTAATATACCTCTCAATATCGGATATCTCGTACGATCCGGTCGGTAATGTAATCGTGTGAATATCATTATCATCACCGTAATGAAAACGGTTGTTTACATTCTCAACGATGTTCGGTATCGAATTGTATGTTGCCAGATCGATAAAACCTATTTCCCACTCGCCTTTTGAAACATCAATTGGCGAGAAAAAGTCACATGACAAAACAGGTGTGCGATCTGTTAGCACTATACTCATGACGTTAGAAACTTTAAACACAAATGACCGCAAACGACTGAGTTGTCTTTTTGATGCCTCCTGTAGTTATAGTGTACGTTGGCGTCTTCAACAAAATACCTGCTTAACTCAATCGGCGGTCGCAGATTCCCGAAACTATCATAGTACTCTATAGTGTTACCTCTCTTTTTGTAACGTACCCAAAGGGTACCGGAGCCGGTTATACTAACCAAATTTACGATAGCCGATTCGTTTCTTAAAGGACGTGCAGGTAATGTGTCTCTCATGTATACACCTCTGAACCACGGTACTTCCAAGGCTAAAGCGTATCTCTCCAGATCTATATTAGTCAACGGTCTAACGGGTATACAATCTATCGAAGTTTTTTTTCGTACATCTCTTCTTCCCGCGACCTTGTTTCTTGTACGGTTTCAAGTAAAGCCCTTTGCCTTGCAGACGTTTCAACAGCTGTTGAACGGTAGGTTGACGAGGACGACGTTTTTTTACCACCACCAAATGCCGTCTTGGCTTTCATTGCCGCCGCTACGGCCAAAGCGGCAGCGCGTTCACTGAGCGATGCGTCACCCGCTTTGACTCTGTCCCAAGCTTTCCCCGCTAGTATTCCGTCGGCTACGCGTCTGTTATCTGAATCACTGTAACTGCTGTATGCGATATCGTGTAGGACTCGTCCAACGGATTTATACCTTTATCACCTCGCGCCAGACGTTTCTTCAGTCTTGTTCCCGGTCCGCAATAATTGCACGAAGGTAAGTGTAACTCGACCGGCAGTAAATCGATGGCTTTATTCAAAACGCCAGACTCTAGTCCGCGTCCCGTCTTTACGACACCGCGTTTACGACCAACAGGTGTGTCCCGTTTGGCACCCATTCTATTAATGTACCGCAACAGTCACAGCGTCTACTTATAAAATATATCCTTCAAGATTGCATATAGCTCTCGGAGTCTAGCCTTCTGCATGCAACGTATTTTCAAAACATCGAAAATATCCTTTTCAACCGCCGTCACGGCCTCTAGAAATTCGTTGTACGCAAATACCTGATTGTCAGCGGTGAAGAAATAAAGATTTCCGTCCATATATCTGAAACCGCCGCGCAAATCGTTTGGTAAACCGTGGTACAATGCGGTCATAGGCCCTTGATACAGACCGGTGTACCTACATTCATCATATCTCATCACGTAGGCGTTGTCGTAGAGGACAATTGTTTTACCCAGATGACTATTGAAAATAGCGGTAACCGTCTTCACCGGTCGTCCTATCCAATCTTTCAGCGTGTAAATATATCTTTTCAAAAGACTAGGATACTCTATAGCGTAAACCCATCCGTGAGCAACGAGCATCACATCACCTTTGGGTGATTGATAAACTGCGGTAACGTTTGTAAAACCGGGTCGCAAATAGCTTAACCATTCCGAAATTATTTCGGGTTTCGGATCAGCTTCTCTCTTATTCGGATCCAAATGCAATATCCATACATACTGTCCGTGAAACAGGTACATGTGTTTCATAGCGATTAAAACAGCGTCAAAGCCTCTGACAGAGCATAAATCGATAGTGTTTATTTCTGTTTTGATCGTAGTAGGATGAAGTGTAGTGGTGGAGGCAGTGGTGGTGGTGGTGGTGGTGGTGGTTGGTTTTGCTCCATATAGATACTGAATATTATTAATATCGTCCGATGAAAGGTCCAAATAATACATACTGGATATATTTCGGGTGGTCGTATACGGATACATTATCGAATCGTGATTCTTATTATGAGACAAGCCTAGAGCGTGCCCTATTTCGTGAACCAAAACAGCGTAAAACGAGTTACGGCCACTATCGGACGTAGACATTGTAAAATCCCACTCTTCCTCGTTATCGAAGTGTATCTCTACTTGCGAATGAAGTACATGAGGCGCAAAAGCGTGGGCAACGAATCTTCCTCTACCGTCAAATCTAGTACCGCACATTGTTCCTTCCGACAGTTTTATATGTTCAGCGTCCCCGAATAATATAGCGATATTTGGTCTTGTCAAGTCGAGAGTAAAAGTCAAAGGGATATATCTACCCCAGAGACTGAATGAGTGCGAAGCGATATTGAGATATTTTTTATTACCATACATATACCAAGTCAGACCGTTGATACCCCATTTACGGTTGGTCTTAGCCTGAACAATACTACTACTACTACCGTTAGTTTCATAATATCCGCAAATTACCGTCGGCGTCGTGATAGACGAGGACGTTGCGAGCGATGAGCTCCACAAGGCGAACAGTAACGTCAGCTCGAAGAACATTTCAACGACTGATATTATTTTCTAAAGCGGTCCCGTATTTATTAATGCCCATTGATATGACCTTGACGATCTATTTTTCGATAGGCTTCGACATCTCTCGCATTAGCGTGTCTCTTAGGCTCTGAATAGCCGTGTTCAATTGCCTTTGCGAAACAGCATCGTTATCGGCTATACCATCGGCTATCCCCGATAAGCGCTTAGAGTTTAACCAGTAGTAGTCGCCCGTCTCTTCGGAATGCAGAGTGTATTTCTTTATCCAAGATTTAATTTCATGAAGCTGACGAACGTTAACGACGTCAAGATCGGTGTAACCGTCTCGAACATTAGTTATACATTTTCCGTTTGCGTTATACATTTCACCGGTCGGCAGTATGGTGAGAAACAGCGTATTTTGTATTAGAAAACTCAGTGTGACCGCATCTTGTTGGTACAATGGTTCTTCGACCTGAGCGAGCCGCTTATTTTGAAAACTCCAAAGAGTTTTGTCATTTCGCGGTACCCTATCGTCCACGTATAATTTTGTAGCAGCGTCATTTTTATACAAGGGCGTTTTAACATTACACATGGCCACTCCGTGAGCGTCAAATTTACCCTCTGTGTTTTTCGATAAGAAATTATCTCTGACGTACTTCATGTTAATAGCGTCAGTGTCTTTTATAGGCGCCGATACACCGCACACCCTTTGGTCGCCAAAGGAAAAACAATCGGCTAGTTTATTGGGAACCAACGATTCCAAGTAGGCTCTCGTTACGGCATCATCGTTTTCTTTTGGCTCTCCGAGACCTCCCAAAGGCAAGCCTTTTGTATGATATCTGTTCTTAATTCGCGTGAAACAGTTTTGTTCGAGATACGTTTTGGACACTGCATCGCCGTCCTCAATAGGATCCCCAACATTGCGCGATAATTTGCCTATCGCGTCATAATGATTACCGTCGGAAGTCAGACCTATACCGTGCTGTTGATGATGGGGGTGGGGAGCGTTAACTTGGTCCGAATAACGTCCAAACTTATCGACGCTCATCTTATTAATGTCCTACTTTTTCTATTTCCACTGCCTTTTATAAAACCCGCTTCCCTCAGCTCTTCTATAATGGAGGCAATTTCGTTCTCATGACCCGTATGACCTACCTCTTGAGACGACGAAAGGAGTCGTAACCTATCACAGAGCTCGTTAGGGTTGTCCCAATAGGCATAACCTTTGCCGCTACGTAACCCGGTCGGCGGAAATAATCTCGATATAACTGACTTGTACTTGGCTGATTTACTAGCCCGGTTTATGGCTAACAGATGATTATATCCTTTCCTATGAGCACTGGTTTGTTTACAGATTTGTTTATAAGTGTTCAGATCGGCCTTTGTGTATAGGTTTTCATCGGGTTTGCGCATAAATATCAATTCATATAGCCCTTCGGTTCCCTTGTAAGTGTCTCCGTCAATGATGATGTCGCGTTTTCATCGTCAAACCTTATATACTTATTGCCTATCATAACAGTACCGTCTCCTGTTATTCGAGGACCGTATGTGTTATCAATTGTATTCTTATGGTCTCAGCACGTAGGTCCGCGGTAGACGATGTTTGAACACTGTATGGACATAACGAGCACTATCCTCTTGGCCCGACGGTGTTGATAGTAGCTCGTTAACGGCACTAGTTTGACGCATCGGTGTTACTGAGGGTCCAGACTCGTCTGTTGATTCAACACGCATCGGTGAAGGTTCAGACTCGGCTATTACTTCGGTGTCGATGAATTTCGGAACAGAGTGTTGCGAGGCATCATCCTCCTCCTCCTCCTCCTTCTTGTCTACATCCATCTCTTCTTCTTCTTCTTTTTTAATTTCCATTTCCGGCTGTAGACGACGAATTTTCGAAATTTCCTTAATGATGGGACTATATTGTTTAGTCAAAACTCGTTCAGCGTCTGCATCGCCAAACTTTATCTGAAGATACTTTCTCTTGATGTTTTCCCTCAAACGGGCAATCTCAGATATAACCTGCTCCTCCTCTGGTGTCATATTGTGAAATGACCCGTAATTCGACTATCGTATAGCTTTTATGACAGTTCCAAAGATCGAAAAAACATGGCGTGACGCTTTTCACGCAATAGATATTGCACAACCTGTGATGCGGATACTTTCATCAATTTCGAATTGGCCCAAGGTAAACCGCGAAAGTATCTGTACATGTTAATGTCAAAATACGGTATACTTTCCACCTTCTCGGCGCTCCTAAAGACAAAGGTACGTTTTATATTGTCACGCCATTGAGGTATTTCGGCTACTATTAGATTATCATCTCTGGGCATATCTTGCATGTACTGTTTTAGCTTAGGCATAGAGTTTTCGAAGAGATAACTATTCAAGAGTAGAAACTCATCAGCGTTTGCTCCCGTGTATGCGCACCACATTTCAAGTTGCCTACGATCGACAACCATATATTTTGATCCGTCAAAAGACAACCCGAAATGATGACAGTGATTAGGTACCGTCGGCAGGGCTACCTTTAGAAATTCGGTTGTAAACACGCCTTGTGCCTTATTATTTACAGCCTCGTAAAATTTACCTCTACCGCGTAAGGGTAGCGAAAAAGGTCTAGGACCATATTTCACATTGTAGCTAATGTCTACACAACACTTTACACTGCTGATAAGCTTGTACGCCTTTATAGGGCCAACTATAGGAACTGTCCTTTCCGTGATTACTACACAGCGGGAGGCGTACGGCAATGAACAGCTGTACTGTAACATGTCGAGGTATACTTGCGTGTACTCTATGCCCCCGTGACTGGGAGCCAATGTCCGGTTGAAAAAATCGGGAAACGGTCGAAATCTGGATATCAAGTTTTGCGGATGCCTAACAGTTCCTTTCAACATGCGTTCATTGTATATTATCAATTCAAACGGTACGCCTCCTTTATCGCATTCATGCATGAACCTAATCCAAATGTCCCGATTATAGATTCTATTTGCAGATGTAATCATTATCAGAATTATAGGCGGTAAACTCTTGCTGTACGATCCTAACCGCTTATGTCTCCAGCAGCGCCTATTAAATACATGCCCGTGCCTATTCGTACGGCTACAGTAGTTTCCGCAGAACCTCTTCTTATCGGCATAATAGAAACAACATAGATTTGATTTTGGCGTTTTGGTAGTGTCGCAATTAGCATATGGCGATATATTATTATACGGATATATACGCATTATAAATCTTTTACGAAGGAATCAAAACCGATTCTATATCGACCCTGATCTATATCGCTGTCTTTATCTATTACTATAAAGCCGAATTTCTCTTTCCAAGCTGTTGCACAGAGCTCTTTGAAAGTGTTAAACGACAGGTCCGTGCCAACGTGATCCGAATGAATGTGTTTTAAATTCATATCGTTCTGTTTAAATACAACAATCAGATTGGTATTGTCTCGGATTAGATGTTTGGGGATCCTGCTGTACGTTTGACCTAGATAGAAAGAGTCAAATGAACTATGTCTACCCATACTGAAGTAGTTACGAATATTATCATGTTTTTCTCACTGTATATCGTCGAATATCATAATGGAATTCGGTTCCGCTTCGCGTGGATTGATCATGTTTTCATTGTCGCTGTACGGAAAATAGCCGATACCCGATTCTTCCAGCACCTTGGACAGAAACTTATATTTAGGCTGGTGAAGTGATTTTGAGAATATATAAATGTTGGCGAACTTCATCCCGTTTGCTTCGAACAAAAGATTGAATATTACATTTGTTTTGCCACAATTTGACGGACCACACACGATTGCTCTAATAGTGTTGGGCAATAGGGGACTGTGTCGACTTCGTTTCTCCTTTTCACCTACATATGCGTCGAGGTTATGTAGTTGCATCGTATATGGAGCAATCACTACACGCATATCGAAAGACATAACCAGAATGAGTCAATTGGGCGACGATCATAATATTTATTAGTAACATATATTCTGGTGCAGGCAGTTGCGACGCGTTTGACTTTTCCTGTGACGTCATGTGGTCTTATGCGGCTACAGTATAAGCTTATCTTTATCTACCCACGAGTTGTGGTTTCTATCGAAACCCTATTTCCTTTTGTGCGCAGTACTTTTTCCACGAGGTAAATCGAACCTACTTTTGATTTACTTAGTTCTTCGGTGTAAAATTTGCCTTTTAATATCTCGCCTTTGCCGTCTTGTAGGATGTACGTGACAGGATCTGTCGGTAAGACGGCGTAAATAGAAAACAACTCATTTGTCCAGCCAGGCAGGTAGCCCTTAGTAAAGGTTTTCTTGTATTTCGAGATTCGGACCTTATCGTCTACGTGAAATTTAGACGCTTTAGGCATACTCTCGGGTTCTCCTCGTGTCTTGTCCAACAACATCTGCTCGTGTTTTCTGGTCACGTGACTCGGTTTCATGCCGATAGTACGGTGAACTGTATTATTATAGGCGTTGACAATTTTTTTCAATACATTCAGCCAATGATATGTCCCTAGCGTTGTAAATTCACGCCACATTCGCCCCTTTACTGTATGATTCAGGCGTTCCACTATCGAGGCCTTCTTATCGGAATAGGTGGTATAGTGATTGATTTTGTATTTTTTCATCAATTTACCTACATGAGTGTTAAACCACTCCTTACCTTGATTGGTTTGAAAGTTTTTCATAGGGTGTAATTTTAAGATAGATTCCAGAGCGGCAGCCACTTCAGAGCCTGATTTTGATTTTAATGGGAGCGCAAATGCGAATTTAGTCAAACAGTTTATCATGGTCAGTATATACTTGTAGCCGTTGTTGTCGTTGGCGTGTGGAATCATTTCCACCAAGTCGGCTTGATATAAATCGTCTATACCTCTTACACGTACTCTGCGTGTTTTAAAATTTCGTCTTGCAGGCTTATGCAACTCTGCTGCAATGGATCGTCTGATGTCCATCACGTCAATGTGTGTGTTTACAAAAATACATGAATATTTATGGTAGATATCTTGATAGGTTATGTATAGATAAGAGGCGTCCTTCAGTATCAGCGGATGATGACACCGTTCAGGCCTTGGGTAATCACACCACCGTACGCATTGTGTTGCATAGTTGGATCGTTGGTAGTTTGATCTAACAGATCTTTTTTTTGGCACTTTCATTTGATAACCACCCCACATGATGCCAGATTCCTGGGTTACCTAGGATGGCTTTTACCCGAGACCATGCTCCGTGTTAGCTTTACCCGCTCCTAGGCGGTGTTACCTCAAGCGCGGGTTCGGGAGTGACTTTTACCTAGGTAACCGATCATTTTTGGCAATATAAATACAACCCTCAGCTGAATCCATAATGGACTCTACACATATCCCGTACGGTCATTTGACCCAACCGATCGATTTTTGGCAATTTCATATTTTATTTAAAAACTACCCCTTGGTGAAACCACCCCTGCAACAGTCCATACTGGACTCTAGACATATCCCGTACGGTCATTTGATCCAACCGATCGATTTTTGGCAATTTCATATTTTATTTAAAAACTACCCCTAGGTGAAAATACCCCCAACCGTAGCGATAATACACTCTAAACTCACCCTATCAGTTAAGGCACGTTTTTCCAAAATGTTTTCGAAAACTACCCCCATCCCTTATCTACCCCCGGAGCTACCTCCGGGGATGGTCCTGAACGTACCTGAGGACACCCCCACACGTAGGTTAGGTTAGGTTGGATCCATTTTGGCTAGCTTAGGTCAGTGTGTTAGAATTAATTTTTTTCGAAAAACTACTCCCTACCCCTCTAAACGTCGTCGAACCCACCCCCAAGGCTAGGATCAAGGTCGCATCAACCCCCTGTATCATCCAAAACTACCCCTATAGTCCTAGGTTACGTACAGGCCGAATTAGGGGTAGTCCGCGCCAAGGTGGGCCCCGTTCTACTGACGTATCGTGCGTTAAATTCACTGAAATCATATTAGTGTTGGTAGTTAGGAAAGTGAAGTCTCTATTTACCAAACAACTTATTCAGTATTGAGAAAATAATAGTTCTCATACATTTTAAATCGTACTTTATTGGCGCAAAAATAATATACCAGTCGGGACGAATATCATCTTCTTAACTAGCTTTAAGAAGTTGCTACACAAGGATCATGTAGGAGCTATTTTAAATATAACCGACTTACGCCAACTAAGTTTTATTGGTTCAATCATATTCATAATAATAAAATCAGACCAAACATTTACATAAAACAGATGCACAGAATTGCACCCTGTATTGCTTTCTGAGTCTATTCAAGAAAGGGGACCTACGGGGATGTTATTGTACTCATGTCTCAGATTTACATAATGCCCTTAAAGAAGTAATCAAGAGGTTGATATTTGAGTTAATTTTATATTAAGTGAAACGTTGGCAACATGTAACAGCAGATGTGTAAATATTACAGCACCCTTTAACATTCAAATGCACTTAACTACCACCTCTATTTAAATGCAAACACTTCACGGTGTTTTAAAGAGCTGCTTAAACTTGCTGTATATTCGTATTTTAGGTTTGACTTATAAACGTAAAAGATATTCAAAGGGAATATACACGACAGCTGTGTTTACATCCATAAGGGATGACGAGCCAATTATCTCAACATTTAAAGATTACGCCTTAAATTCGATAGCAATATTGTGTTAATTGACACTTGAGTGGACTTTTTATGAAATTTTTGATTTTTTTATCACAGCTAATTTATAACTTATTTATATAATAGTTTTCTAGCAATGAACAAGTAACACATAGAAACTGTTCTCTTGGAAAAACAAGAACAATACCCCTTTCTCTCCCGCTGGAGCTCTACCTTCATTTTTCTTTCCCCCCACTCACTATTCTCTCTGTCTCTCCTTTCTTTCAGCCCCCTTCACTCCCCTTTCCTCTCTCTTTAGCACCTCGTCTTTCTCTCCCCCCTCTCTTTCGCTCTATCTTTCTCCTTAAACTTCTCTCCCTCTCTCATTCTACCATTCTCTGCCTCTTCTCCTTCTCACTATAATTAACTCCCTCCATCCATCTGTTAACCTTCTATATCTTACCGTGTCTCTTTTTTCTACTCTTATTACCTTTTTCTCCCACTCTCTTCCTACATCTCGTTCTCTCTCTCTCTCTCTCTCTCTCTCTCTCTCTCTCTCTTATTGTTGTTATATATTAGTACAATTGCTGTTATATATTCACACGATTTGTGTTATATATTCGTACGATTGCTTTTATATATTCGTACGATTGCTATTATATGTTCGTACGATTGTTATTATATATTCATACGATTGCTCTTATATATACGTACGATTGCTGTTAATTGCTCGTACGATTGCTGTTATATATTCGTATGATTGCTCTTATATATTGGTACGATTACTGTTACATAATCGTACAATTGCGGTTTTATATTTAAATGATTGTATATCGTACATGAATAAGTATTCCTGTAATTGCTGTTTTCCATTCTTATGGTTGCAAAAAGAATTCTTATTGTTGTTACTCTTATATAGCAATATATTTCTCTGGGTGTTGCTATACATTCGTATGATAGCTGCTTTTGTATTTTTATTATTGGTCTACGGTTTTATAATTGTAAGATTGCCGTAATATAATCTTATGGTTGCTGATATATAATCGTACGATTATTGCTTGAATTTAATTCAATTATAATTCTTGTATTTGTATTTTGACTTATCTCTTTATTAATTCACAAGAAAACATATTGCTATATATATATATATATATATATATATATATATATATATATATATATATATATATATATTATAAAGTTAAATGTATGAAAACTTTAGTATAAGCAAAAAAAAAAATACAAAGTTTAGGTTTTTTAAAAAGTCGAGAGTGAACTAAAATATAAAATAGGTTGAAATCTGCAGTTAGCTACGCCAATAAGAAATTTTGTAAAGGGTACGTACGGGACTAGGGTGGAGTTTCTTCTTTAGAATGTAGAATTTGAAAAAGGTACTGGTGGAATCGGCAGATGCGTCACGTTCACGTTAAAAAAAATAATAATTAATAAGGCAGTTTGAATAAAACGCTCATAAAATAAAGGCTAGTTTTAAAGTGCTAACGTACAAGTTCCCAATTTAATTTGTAGTAACTAAATTCTTTTGTTTGCATTGGCAGGCAAATGTCGTGGGAAGGTGAAGGACGTGCTAGAAATATTTAAGTGGAGAAAAGTCGAAGTAGTCTCCCTTAGACTGAAGAAGCTGGTGAACGTGTAGTGGGAAACAGGTTCATAAATTGTATTGTGGACAGTGTAATAAAAGCTTAACAAAATAAATTTATAAATTTATTTGTTACGTTAAGGGGAAGTTCAATTTAAAGTAGTTAATCTTTAAATAATAATTTATCTTTTTACTGGTGTTAAAAGAAACTTATCTTGAGCCAGAGAGCCGGATACTAGCTAGAGGGTATAGTGCTAAAGAAGAAGAAATCGAACTAAGAAGCAAGAATAAAACTGAACCCTCACTGGAAGAAACATACGTAACTGCACCTCAGTACAATCTAATTTACATAAAAAAGACTAGTCTGAAAGAAGTATTTCAATATATCATTCAATAGATTCAATAACTGCCATTTAAATTTAGAGACAAGTTGAATTTAGAGCATATAAAAAAAGATGTATTCTGATAATTATTTATCGTTGATGCAATTTTAGGAGCTAAAGACTTATTAACGCCCTAAGAAATGTTAGGATTAGTTAACTATTTTACTAAATTTCATCATATATCGTTTAGCTAAATAATCTTTTCGATTAATATTAAACCTAATTTTAAAGGATTGTAACCTCCGGGATGATTGTAAATGGACTCGGCTGGGGATTGACTTATTAAAAAAACTTTTTTCACCTTTATGCATTTGTACTTACAGAGACTCTCCGGGTCAATTATTTGTCTAAACAAGTTATTATTTGTCTGTTTAATAGCTCAATCAAAGACAGCTTACATTAAATCCTCGTTTATGTTTATAAAAGAGATATAATTCTTAAAACAATTTGTATTTAAAATATTACATTTGTTTTATAGTTTGCGTATTGCTCTTTTTTACTTAACTAATTAAAATATTTAAGCTTAGATCTTTTGAAAATGTTCTCTGACAAAGCTAGGTATATTCCATTCTTGTATATTATATCTACTGATTTTATTGAAACCAAATATTTAAAAAAAATTTAAAAAAACCATATCTTTGGCAATCACAATCACGTGGCTTTGTCAAAACATATGATAATAATTACACCGGTTCCCTTTTCAAATATGAAACAACAAACTAAACATAACAAACCCACTAAGAATATATTACTTTTTTAATGAATGTAGAAAAGTACACTATTTAAAACTTTAATAAAACTTTGACGATAGCAGACCGTGGATCCTCCTCTTTAGGAGCCTTGCGAAGGAATGCCTAAGGGTCTATTTCCCACGTATATTACAAAAAAAGTCCCCACTTTTGGGCTCTCAGAAACTTCCCTGGGAATTGTCTGCTAGCTCCGTCAATGAACCTTTTGTTATATAAAAAAAGAAAGTAAGTTAAAAAAAAGTGTGATTTAAGCAAAGCCGAATTTAGATTAACTAAGCAATAAATATTAATGTAACATACTTATTGCAATCAAAATTAATTGAAGCAAATTACAGGATATATTTGGGGTTGTGAAATATTAAACTGATTTGTGTTCTATATTTAAATAAATGTAATATGAATCGTTTAGTAATAAAGTAATTGTATATAACTTGTATTGCTTTTATACAAATAATTCATGAAAGTAAAAATAATACAATAACAAGTAAAAAACGGTTTATTTTTTATAAATATTATATATATATATATATATATATATATATATATATATATATATAACCTATGTTAACCTATGAATAACCTATGTTGTTTTAATATATATATATTAAAACAATATAGGTTATTCATAGGTTAACATAGGTTTTCTATATATATTGTTAACCTATGAATAACCTATGTTGTCTTAATATATATATATATATATATATATATATATATATATATATATATATAAAATGACTTCAAAAAGTTCATAATCAAGATATATTTTATTCAACATTTACAATTATGCTGAAGCTTTTCGCCGGTGTATAGTTCCAGCATTCTCAAAGACTACTAACATGGTTTGTAAAACTATTTAAACATTACTCTAATTGATTGCACTATGTACATAAACCACTGATAACTTATTTCTTTAATCTATTTGCTTTACATTAAATGAACTATCTGTTTGATAAAATCTTAAATTCTATCTAAAACATGAAACATTGTGTTGTGTTTAGATTTAATTTGGGACTGTTATTTAATAAGTATGTGGTTTAATTTATGCTTGTAGATATATAGGTTTTCCAGAACATTCATTTTCAAACCTTTATTAATATGTTTGATTAAATTCATATTTTGTATGTCTGGAAAACTATGGTTATTTGCAATACAATGAGTGGCCATATTCGATTTATATATATATATATATATATATATATATATATATAAATATATGGTAAAGAGTATACATTTTTAAACTATGATTTTTATTGTTACTATTTCATTAGGTTCAAAAATAGTTCAATTTGAAAATCACTAATTTACGATTCGAAACATTATTAATTGTAGTTGGCACTAAAATAAACCCTATCGAATTTGTAAAAATATTTGTTGTACATTGACACGTACAAGGTTTTTGTGACATTGTTCAATTTTTATTAAAAAATCATATGAACCTACCCGAAGCTTTCAAAACTCTACACGTAACTTGTGACGCCTTTTGTTTGGCAAAATTAAACTTTTGTTTAAGTTGAGTGATGACTTTGCTAAAAGTTTTAAGAACTCAGAACCGAAACCTATGTGTAAATTATGTTTGGATACACTGCGTGTACGAGCTACATTTTTGGCCCAACTACTCCAAGGATGTTGCTATGAAGTAGTATGTATTGTTAAAAGAGGAAATATAGACGAAGTGATCAAAAATATATATTGATTTATGCAATTGCATAGGTCCTTATGTAATCATCCTAACCTTTTCTAATCAAGAGTTTTGTGACAGTTAAACAAGAATGTAGCTTTAATCTTTGATTGTCAGAATAAAAACTATTTTAATGTAAGTAGGCACACTAATGACTGCTCATTAAAATGGTGTGAATATCTCAAATATTTGAGTAAAAATCATCTACTCATTTTAAAATGTTTCTCTATACATAGTTAAATTTTCTATTTTGATATTATATTCTAGGTTATAGGAATAGTCAATATAAATGTTTAGTATTTTAAATATCTACATAGTAAAACAGGAACTTACTTCGGTTGTAGAAATCGTATTCTTAGTGTCCCCTGGAGCTATTCATTATTTGTAGAAGCTTCATGGAACTTCACAAGTGAAAATTTACCGTTGTCTGTATGAAGCACAATTCACTTAACTTGACGTGCAAAAAAATATCTAAGCAATCTGCTAGAGGACGCCTATTGGAGAGATGGCAATCGGAGTGGAATGACTCCAGCTCTGGCAGATGGACTTACTGTTTTATTTCCTGTCTAAAAGCATGGATGGGAAGAGGACAAATAGAAGTGAACTAATATCTCACACAAGCACTCACTGGTGTTTTGGTGAATTATTTCTTACATTTAAATAACGTGACACAGTTAAATGGGAGTTCTGCAAAGGTTTAAACGATGAGGAGGGACACTCATTGATTTACTGTGAGCATTGAAAAGAAAAGCGATAACAAAGATGATCGTCTTTAACGGCTTTTAATGATCGTCTTTCCAATACCACTAATTAACTAAACATGATATCAAATATGCTAGAAGGGGTTGGAATTATATAGCAAATCTCATAGTGATGGTTATGTTAGAAAAAAAGGAAAGAATATAGAGCCAAATGAACACTTGAACGTTTTGACAATTTGAAACAACATTTGCAGATGGCCATGTCCCGCCGAAAGTAATGCCTAAAGGTGATCCCAGGGGACGACAACGAGGGGTTGAGAGAAGTTCAAGTTTTTGGTTTTTGGTTTTTACTACAGTTAAAGTCTGTAGTCATGTAGTAATGACGAACACCCAAAACCCATTTCTGGGCCATGTCTTGAGCAATTTTGCTGTTACAACTTATTCTAAACACACACACACACACAAACACAATTGATTTTTATTCTTTCATAAAATTGATATGCACGACCACTGTGAGTAAAACATAGTGGGACATTTAAAGCACAACATAAGATGGAAGTGAGTAGTGATTATTGGATGAGTACACAAGGGAGACTTCATCAAGACGTGATCGGAATCCAAGACCTTGCAAGAAACAACCAACGACATATCGCTTAATACTCAATACTCTCAAAACCTCGTTATTTCTGTTCGTTGTTTGGTTTTCGTTAAAAATAACACACACAGTTTTGTTTTGGAGTAAGTTGATTGTTTTGGTTGATACACGGGTGGTCCTTTTTATCGTTTTCAACGACTTCAGACACTAATATGAAATTAATAACTCCAAACATGTAAATCTTTAAACATTGAAATACTATATGATCTTGTCTGAATTACCTGAAGATACAAAAACAAATTTAAAAAATATGGACTAAGTAAAAGTATATATTTTTTCTTATACGTTTTTATCATTATAAAGATTATTGACACTGGTCGCCAGTATAGTATTTAATAACGCAAAGAGTTAATGTGCAATATTCTTAAATGTGGTCTAATAATGTCCTACGCTTCTCTGACATTACGACGTCGTTTAGTGCATCCAGTGTAATAAATTTGCCTTAAATTAACATTGCAATAACAATAAGGAAGTTATGAAATAAATGTTTACGAGGTATAATTAATTTTTACTTATTTTAAGTGGGTGTGACCTCATGAGTAATAGAAGACATTCTCTGGAAATTGCTATATAAAAAAACACAAATTTAAAAGTAGTTATATAACCGTCAGAAAATGCAAAAATGTATGAATTTAAAAAGTAGAGGATACAAAGTTACTTAATAAAATTAAATAAATAAAATCATTAATGTGAAATAAAACGTATAAATATTCTGAAGGTAACCAAATGTAAGATTTAGAAAAATTGGTAACTAGTAACACTATAGTGTTGATGATTAAGTTATAGGAATTTATTGTAGTTTTGCCACTTGAAACACCAAATGTAAATTGCATTTTAATTACTCACCAAAATGTTCTCATATATCTAGATACAAGGCATTCCCAATAAATCAGCTACAACAATCCGTTACCAGCGGGAAATAGGTTGTCACAACAAGGAAGTAAAGCTCAGTGGAGAATTATTTGAAATGGGTTTAGTGAAAACAATATACGACTAGCTCTAATATTTGCCTGAACGAATACAATAGACCCGCTTCTATTTGGTTTTTGTGAATGCAATGCCTGCAATCAAGGAGTGATAATTACGGAGATGTGAAACAGAGAATCGTAAGTCAGCTTTAGGCAACCAATTAGAAATAAATTAACAATATTATAATTTTAAAAAAATATATTTGATAGCTAGCTTCGAAAAATAAAGTTTGATATGTAAACTTCAAAACTTAACATAAAATACAATAAAAATAAAAAATATTAAAACATTTTAAATAGAATTTGAAAATTTAATTTTGTTCACAACATTTCTTTGTAAAAAATAAAGTTATGTTATTTTTATGGAATCAAATCTTATTAGTTTTAAAATGTCACTGACTGATCTGTGGGAATGAAGTTGCCCCTGATAGTTTGTGGACGTGAACTCTGCTGTTGCTACATTACATGCCTATCCCCATTTTCATTTTTAGGCTACCCGATAGTTTCATATAGTTTATGGTCTGGAAAACTATTATACATCTGAGTAGGATACAATACGGTTATAGAACCTCTCTGCATAGGATATTGGGAGAGGTGTAGTATATTAAAAAATACAACGTTTGACAATCTAAATTGCTGACAGGATGATATTTTGGGTTTTGAATATAGTGAATCGACTTGAAAAATACGCTGCGGACGTAGCAAAGTGCTTTGATGATAAATTGATAATTATCAATGCTTGTATAAATTACTAATTATAAAAAAACTCCCAAAATAACCTGGTCCTTTAGTCAGACCTTAGAGTGAAGTGTACAGTGACTGAGGTAAATGAATGAAGTAGTTGATTTATAACATGTAATGATTTGAACACTGACGGAGAAAAATGGTTCAAATATTGTGACAGGGCCAATATCATCTAGCATCATTTATTCTGTCTATTGAATAGAAATAAAACATTTGTAGGAGCACTATGGCAATATTTTATGTGTTTTATATTCATAAATATTAATTCTATTCATAAATGATTAAAAAGATATTTAGCAAGATTAGATTTAAAATAATATATTCTAAATTTTATTTTGACATGGTTTTGAAGTTATACTTTAAGAATCGACATACCATACGAGATAAAATTTTACAAAACCCCAAATAAAACAACCAAATAAATACACAGAGTCTGCTTTAACAATGAGACAATTACTGCTCTGAAAACTACCCCCCGAGGAATAAAAGCAAATATACCACGGACTAAATGCTTACCCAATTGCGTCAACCATAAATCTGTAGGACGGGTAAGTTCAGTGCTAAGACAATAATTGTACAATTTATTAAATGGCAAATTGTTCCAATAGATATTACGTGAAACTTGAGACACTGATTTATAGTTTTTATTAATTGTCGTTCTAGTAACTATGCAAGGCATTGTTCATTGACTCATTACATTTAAAGTAATGTAACATAACAGTTGATTAGCGCCTAATGTTATTAAAAAATAAGAAAAGATATATAGGCGATCTATTAATATATATATAGGCTTATATAGTTTATGTATATAGTAGGTTTATGTTGAAACACTCACTGAAAGTTTCACAAAAGAAAGATAAACTACTTTTTTTCCAAATCCAATTATATATAATATATATATATATATATATATATATATATATATATATATATATATATATATATATTTATATTAAAAAGAAAATTTATATTTTTGTCACAGTGTTAACCTTTCTTATTTTATAATCATAGAAAAGAAATTGCCGTCACTACACTCCGCAGTGATATTCAATTCTGCTCCAAGTGATTGCATTGTGAGATTTTTGGACAAGGTTTTTTATGTAATTTATGAATAAATTCTACTAAAAATATAATAACATTTCGAATGCGGTAAATATGATATATATATATATATATATATATATATATATATATATATATATATATATATATATATAAATATATATGTGTGTGTGTGTGTGTTTGTGTAGGTTTCTAGCGACCTAATTTTACTGTATTTTATTACATTATTCAATAGCTCACTATTTCGTTCTAGGTCCCGATGCTCATCTGCGTCCAATCACTGGCAATATGAAAGAGTACAGTTCCAAATCGGACTTTAATTTTTTGGTAAAGACACTATGAACAAATCCATTCCTAATTTCATCAACTTTCAGTAGTTCGGTATCAGAGAAAACATGGCATATAGCCTATCATCTATTTGGATGAGGTATAGACGGGTAAATGAAGGTTATACACGCTGTCTGTATCAGGTAGGAGCTAGAAAACAGGTAGATATTAAATATGGTTTACAATATATTGTTATATTGGGTGTTATGTTTCATGAGGGAACCCTTGAAAAATTTTAATAATTATTTTGATTTTATATTACTTAAGAATTATTACAATTTATACAAATCGTATATAAAAATGGATTACTTGTCCATAAAAAAACTATTATAACAGCAATAAAATTTGTCACAGTTATCTTTACGGAACACAGCAATAATGTTGTCTATTAAACAGTAATTGTTGTCAACACGCTTAGCCCCAAGAACATAACAAAGTTTGGCTATTAAACTAGTTGCCACCAATTAAATCTTTTGTGTCTGAAATGAGCAGATATGCAAACTGTGCTTTAAGACAACACTAAATAACTTTATAACGACTTGTTTAATGCCGCTTTAGACACGACATTTCACTATATATTTAAATACAGATATTGTAAGATATCTATTGTAAAATATTGTATTCAATTACAATTTTGAACCTACTTTAGTAATATAAACTTACAGACTCAACGGTAAACTCTCCAAGGTTTTTTTTACTTAACAATTAGATATTAACTGTTGTACTTTTTAAATTACAATCCAATTATTTTCTTTCGTTTGGATGTATTATGTTTCTATTCCAGATGCACCCTTTATATGTACGAGTAACGTAATAATACGTGTTGGGGAAAGTTTTACAAGCGCGATATATCTTTCCATATTCGGCTGTGAAGTGACACCAATCAGACTCGAGTATGATGTATAATGACAACTCCTTATCAAACTATAGTTCGAGAAGTTGTCATAATGCTGAAATTATTTTTATTGCAATAAACAAATATAAGATTATTTATGGAACGTTAAAATTTTTCAAACTGAATTTTCCAATGGATAATGAATAGACGCAGATATATATCTAAGAATTTACGTCAGGTATAGACATACTATTTAGTAAGGTATATGCTTAATGCTTTTATACATGAATTTAACATTTTCACTACGGGACTCATACACTGGGATCGGGATTTTATTCTACCTGCTGCCGATAATCGTAACAATAAAGTTATGAAATCGCTGTGGTGAATTACTTTAAATAAAATAAACAACATTATTATAGCAATAATGATTCAATATATATTCCTGTAAAGTAAATTAATATATTTTAAGAAGCAATTAATTTTATATTTATTCCATTGCCTCCGAATATTGCTTCTGAATTGTAGATAGGGATATTATAAAATTATTAAGTTTAGAGCTCGTTTATTGAGTATGTAAGTGTTTAATAATACAATGTGATATTTCACTAAAGTTACTCTCAAGTAATCCAAGACAGTGAAGAGAACATATCGTGATCTATATCTGAGATATCTGATTCTGACCAAGGACAATTCCTTGAAGAGCCGTGACAGTAGTTCTTCCTAAGGTCCTTATTCCTCCTAAGCTGTGAAGACGCATTTGGAGGTTTATGATTCAAAAAGTGAGAAGAAAGTTTTGAAACAAAAAATTGCTTGAACCTAAGATGAGGTGTCATGTGTCATACCTTATCAAAATCTTTGGGCACATAAAGACGATAGAGGAGTAAGCTATACTAAATGATATATGTTTCATATAGACAATAAAATATTTATGAATTGTGTTTAATTTACGAGACGTTTGTTTATTCTACTAGATATCTTTTCAATCTACAAGAAACTGGATTATTTTTCTTAAATGTATTAATTCTGAAATAAATTGTATTTATTCTACAAGATATTTAACAGCGAATTGATTTCACAGAACAAAATATTCACAAGTAAATGTTTAATAAGATGACAGGCGAACAAATGAAATATACTGATGAGAAATCTTTACTAATTCCAATCTAGATTTGTCTTAGCGCGACCCCTTCTGTTAAAATGTGATTACATTAAACCTTGACACAAAAAAACGCTGTATGATTAATAAT
>JBAIZL010000001.1:62371270-62468770 GCA_036971475.1 Prosapia bicincta | reverse complement strand
ACCTACAAACACCAGTGACATTTCTAAATAACGAGCAAATTGCAAAAAACTAAATAGTGCAATAATACACCATAAAACGTTATTAAGACAAATGATAGAGCGAAATTAAATAAAATGGACATTTAGAAATTAAAAGGACGTTAAGGGGCCTTCAGTAAAGTTAAATCAAGCAGCAGAGTGACAGACTTCGATAAAAAGACAGGCCAAATTAAATCATATGACCCAGTGGCTGGAGGGGGAAGATACGAAAAGGAATATAAACGGTAACGCACGGCGTTTTTGAGGAGCCCGAAAAAATAAAAAATAACAAGTGCCGGAAGAGACTATGCTGGTTTGCAGATAAATAAAATCGTCGACGGGCCAGATGGCAGCTATAGGAACTTTTTTATTGCAATTCTTAAAACGCCAGTTATAAAGCGGGATTCGGCAATCGCTACTTCCATTTCGCATAAAATGTAACTCAATCGCTACAACTTGCCAAGGTGTCGCTGTCCTAGAACCCGAAAGGAACCACGGAGAAAACAGAAGACATCCGCCTTAATAAGATCCAAGAAACAGGAACCAGGGTTGACAGAAAGTGACAACTTGGTCAAGTCATTTTTTTATGTCAAATTTATAAGTTAAAATTTTAATATACTTTTCAGAAATAACTAAGTTAAATTTTTATTAATAACAAAATGATCAATAGCTTCACTCTTAATAAACTTGTTAAATGATATTTAAAAAAGTAAAACATTTTTCTAAAATGTAATATGTCATATTTGAATTGTGTAAAGTTGTTAAATTAAAGGAAAATTCGTCAGTTAAGCCATATAAATTATTAAAAGTTCATTTTAAAGTCTCTACACCAGCTCAATCAGATAGGAACCTATGAAAGGATGATTAAGTAAATTTTTAGAGTGGTTTCGACTATAAACTTGGTCGTTTTCAATAACATCAAAACAGAAAATATTTAGTAAAATAGTTTGAATAGTTTAGAATAACAAATCTTATAAATAATTTTATGTAATAAGTTATAAATGATTTTGAAATATCTAACTAATTATTAATGGCAACGAATGTTATGATATCACTTGAGCTAAATTAATTCCAGATTTAAAATATATGGAAAGAATCAAAATGAAATATACTGTGATAAAATCTTAATTTTTTGTTATCCCAATGCACATTTCAGTTTTAAATAAATCCTATATAACTATTGTCTCTGATAAGAGTTGCTTTTCGCATGTAGACCTACATAAGGGTCACAAAACATTAAATAACATGTAAAACTTTAATTACTGACAGACAGAGTGATCTATCTAGCTATCTATTTATCTCCTCTCTCTCTCTCTCTCTCTCAATCTCTAAATATATATATATATATATATATATATATATATATATATATATATATATATATATATTTATTTATTTTTTATTTGTGTATGTGTGTGTGTGTGTGTGTGTGTGTGTGTGTGTGAAATAGTTTTAACATTGAATTTCAATCGACTTATGATTTAGTTTCTAGCAATATATTTTGTGGACCGGACTGCCGGTGCCCGAACGGCGGCCTATTCACAAAACGTAAATATTAACTGTCATCAGATAGGTTTATGTTGTTGCCACGCCAACTAAATGAAAAAAATACTGTCCATAACATTTTTTTTTCCGAAAAAACAAACATCCTGTCTATTTTATAGACATACAATACAATATTTGTATTGACAAATTAACTAGAGCTAGATATGGGACTAAGTTATAAATAGATTATTAGCTTCGCCTTTAAATTCAGTTACTAGTCTACAGAAGGTAAATTATTTAAATATTTTTAAAAGTAATTGTAATTCGTTCTAATTTAGAAAACTAGAAGAGCGCTAGATATGTTAATACAGAATCAGGAAAACGTTTAGTTAGTTAAATGAAGAATATAAAACCTTATTATTAATGAACTCCCTTTTTATATCATAAAATTTTCTTTCCTCAAAAGATGAGATTTTTCTAACAATGTTCATATTACATATGCACTCAGATTTGGCTCTACTTTAAGTTCAACTTTCCACAAAGTTTCTGTCATTCCGCTTTGTCTCTGTGTATCAACAGAGGAGATTAATTATCCTAATGACCTCTCTAGCCTCAGGACACTAAGCCTTCCCCGTAGCCTTCAAAAACTGTTCAACCTTAGATAATTCTGTTAGTTTTCTTCTCAATTTATAGTTCATTTAAATTTTATCATTTTACATACAACTTTTTTTACTAAAAAGTTACACATACATTTACTTCCCTTGAGGCTTCTCCAAGATCCCGTTGAAAACAAACAGCCTAACAATTAACTTTTAGATTTTCTCTGTGGCCTAAACTGCTTTGGATTTTAGTTTGTAGACCCATGAAGATGACAACATACATATTATCGAAACGTTGCCTATACAACTATATTATAAATAGTTGTAACTTACTCACAAGTTAACTGCTGTTATTTAACAATAATCTCCGCGAGTTTAAAGATGATGGATTTTATACTATACTTCTCACAAACGATATTTTAATACCAAAACATAACTGTGAGGTTGAAATAAACAATAAATAGATATATACATTGGAAATATAATAAGATAACTATCACTCTATAATATCATAGGCATATTAATTTTGGAAGTAAAAGGATAATTATATAATGAGAGTCGTCATGCGGTATTTCCTTCTTAGGTAATTGCGGGGATGTCTGGGGGTGTTACTATTATTTACTACGATTTCTCAAAAACCACAAACAAGAGTTTCAAGGATAGGGAATTTGATGACTGAAATAGGTTATTAGGGTTTGTTATTATCAATAAGCATTGTCTATTTTAAAATATCATATTGTTAGTGTAACATTTATAGTTATAGCCCAATAACTGAAATAAGGAAATTAAAACTTTTTTTAAAAAGAGATATGTAAATACATAAATCATAATTTAAAAAAAAAACGCTATTTAGGATTCAACTGAGACATTATAATTTATTACTCCAAGAAACGTTTATAAAGACAACTATCTGCAGTGTATTCATACATTGGGTTATTTCTAAAGCAGTCAGAACATGGCGAGAAAAAACTATGTCCATGAAAAGGAAGCCTCATAGCATTAATTTCATATAAACCTAACAATTACGCCCCGCTTGATAATTTTAATACACGTCGTGTAGGCCTCTTGGCTAATGGGGTGCTGACATGCGATTCGGCTACATTTTGTCCTCGTTTTTATGGCATAGCCTGAGGATGAAAACATAAGTTATTTATTTTGCTAAACGCACTTGAAAGTGTAAATATGTTGTTATTAGGTTAAACAGATACCACTGTGGTTACTAGACTAAAATTAACTCTAAAATTCTATTTCGTTTGTCTTGACATGCAGAGCAGCCTAGTCTTCTGAGTTTAGAACTAAAATTGTTCTGTGTGTTCAGGTCCAAGAAATAACTGAGATTAGTTACAAATTTCGACAAATCAAAGACTAACGCCATTTTTTAAATTAAATTTTTTTTTTTAATATTTTTATTCCTTGCTCTAATACAGAGACTGTTTGGTGTACTAAATTTATATATCTTTTTTTAATAATTTGAGTTCAAGACAAAATTCACAATTCCGTTGTGAATCCCAGAATCATCGCGTCACATTTTTTATTTATCTAATCGTGCCTTCTACGCACGATTCCCTATGTTATTTGGCCTTTAGTGTCATAGCAAAATGTATTAAATTTTCCCGAAATAAGTGACAGATATTAACGAACTGTGACTTTACTATAGAGCATAAAATACAGCTGTGTCTTAAAATAGCAAAGCTGAAAGCACTACGATAAGTTTCGCAAAACTAAATCATTCTTTTCCCCAATATCTTACTGCTTTAGTATCTGTTTGCAATTGTTATTTCATGATACAATCATGACTCTGTGACATCATATAAACATAAAATATGTGGACAATGAGCATTATATAATGGTTAAAAAATGAGTGATATATAGACACTGATAATTAATTTCTCTGTTTGCAATATATGTCACTGTTCACCCTACCTGGCAACAAGTAGAGCTTGACAGGCTGTTTAGGACGCAGTTCATTACATCTTTATATTAGTTTACGTTCTGAATGAGAGGTCGGTGCGAAGCATTTAAAAATGAACCTATAAAATATAATATTGTCAAAGAAACGCTATATCCTTATTCAACTTTTGTTTCACCTATTGAAGCAGGTATTCATAATGAAAGCTTTCCTATAGGCGATGTTTAAATTCGAAAAAAGTAGTACAAATAAAAAATGTGGTAAGTTTTTTTTTTATCTGTAAGTACACACTTTACAGTTGAAGACTTCAAAAGTAAAACGACACTATAACACGATTAGAAGTCGTCAGGTATATCCTGACCGGTGACATTGAGATACGAAGAAGCACTGTTCAGACAGTATTTTTTTAACGTTCGAGTAGGGAACAGAGTAATATATTATATAACGCTGATTTGCTTCCCTTCTCGTAGTAGCAGTTCTCACTCGCATTTACCTGCCTTCTTTACCTGGGCATGTCATCGGTCAGGCTAAAACCGATGCTTCAATTTTTTGTTTTTGTTGTTTTACAATAAAAATTGCACAAAACACTAATAAGATGTCGAATAACTTTTATGTTAAAAATTATAGTATGACAAACAATTATTTTATTTGCTTAACAATAACTCTATGAAGCACAGAACATTCTCCACTAGTCACCACTGCACATTAATATCAATCTATGCACTAATTTTAATCTTACATTGTAGTATACTCATACGCATTAGTATAGCGTTATTTTGTCACTAACAAAATAGAAATAGTAAAACCAATGAACTTACACTACAACCATGAGATCCATTCTTCAGATTTTTTTTTTTAGTTTCTCCTGATATTTAACGTTTGTTCTAATACTTGCATTACTTCCTTGATTGATATAAATCTTAAAGTATAAAGGTATGCTTATCATTGCTTTTATTGCAATATTGTTACTAAATGTGCATTAAATTTTTTAAATTTATTAATGAAATTCTACACTTGATTCTATCAACAGTCCTCTTTTAATAACTGTACGCTAAGCATCATAATTAATTACAGTTCATATATGTAACATTGAAATCAGTGAGGTTTGATTTGTATACGTTATAATAATAAGGAATTATTCAAATAATTACAAAGATGCATTTTATTTTTAATATGAAATTACCTGTGTTGCATGAAACGTATCCTAATAAATACATTTTTTGCTCATATTGATGATTCAGGTTTGAGATCGCCAACATTATTTTGAAAAAATTTAAAATTTTTAAACTCTATTATTTATTAGTATTCAACCAAATATTCCTCACCTTAAATGTCCCTCACAAATTCAAATTTTTTTATGACATTGCGTTACTCTTGTACTACTTAGATCTCAGTGAAAATGAGATAAAACTGACCATTGATTTGTGCCTCTTGCATTTATGAGTTTCTAGGAATTTTATTGGAGAAACATAATGATTGACGACTTTATACGAGATGAAATAGGGTCAAACTAAGGTTGATAATAAAAGGTTGCAGGAATAACAAAAATAGTTTACGGAGGAGCATTGCATGCCATCGTCTACATTCGGCACATGTAGGTCACAGTAAAAGAGAAGACTTAGCTGTTCTTTGGTTAAATGTAAGTTTACAGGTAAAACATTTGTCCGTAAATCTTGATGTAACAACAATTATTCTTGGAATCGTTAGGATTGATAATTATATTTACTATAAATAATATAAGCCTCTTAAATACAAAATACCTTTTATTCAAAACAATGTATATTTCAATTTCAAAGTAATAATTTTCAGAGGAAACTATTACAAAAATAACTCTACAACTTCTCTAATATTATTAGAGTAATAATTTCCACTGAAGATGATTGCTTTGCGATCGTAAAGTACATGAAAATATAAATACGTATTAGTGGTTAGGGAGTAGTTTTTTCTTTTTTAATGTAACGTTGATGTAAAGATAGCTCTAACTTGAAACCAGTTACCGATGGACATTGTTTTAATAAACGTATTCACTAGTAGAGACATAGATGATCAAAATGGTATTTAAGGTAAAGTGGACGAGGCTATATTATTCCTAAACACACTGCGAAATTGAGAGGTAAAAGAGAAATAAGACAGAAAACAGAAAGAGATAAATGAATTAAACAAGACACACATTTTTGAAAAAGTGCCAAAAATAAAGATGAAGACCGACGAAAGAGTCAGAATGAAAAATAAATTTTAGAAAATTCTGCAGGAGTGATGCAGAATAATAATGAAAAATAGCCATAAAGTAAACAGGGAAGAAATTATAGGTTGAATATAAATAAATGGGCGAATAAAGTGTAGAGAAGCAAAACAAACTAGTGTATCAGGTAAAAAGCAGGATATATGAGGAAAAAACCCCGTACTTTTTGAAAAGAAAAAAAAATCCCGACAGATACTACAATTTATAAATATGTCATTGTTGATACATGTGAAGGACAAAACATCTAAGGAAACACTGAGACTAGAGATCTGGTGAGCACAGATTATTTGTTACAAACAATACTTTGACAGAGGCACATTAAACAACATGCCTAAAAATGAAGGGATATCGAGGTATGAGATGGATCTACAAATCTTCAAGGATTGACAGGCAATAGGACTTTACATTATTATTTTAATGTAAATAATAAAATTATATTTATTATTTAAGAAAAAACGAAAACAAAAAAATATGTTTCAATTTGCACAAAGTCGGTAACCTTACACTTTATTCTCCTCCACGAAATTTTTACTTTTGCTTTTCCATTTCACGCAAATATTGATTTCTTGATAAATGAAAACAATGTTGCACACCACCAAGGAGGCAATTCTTGCCACCCGGTGCCGCTGGTACAGCGAAAACCAATTAGGTCGCCAGCATGTCTCAACGCTGTTATGAGTTTATAAAAAATATATGAAATTCAGCTTTATCGAGACATTACCAGATGTTTTGATACAAACATACGTTAGCTTTCAAGCTTTAATTCGTTTCAAAATGGCAAAATTAAAAAAAAATACTCTGTTTATCTTTCATTCATTAATATAGTTTTATATTAACATTTAAAAAAATGGAATGACGTAAAATGTGTATTTTAGATATAATGTTTCTTTACGGTTGTGAGACATAGCTTTACAATTAATATGAAAATACAGCCACTGTATGCTTACCCAAATTCTAACAAAAGGCTAAACAAAATTAATTGATTCTAATTCAAAACAAGGGGCTGTAAAAATACCAGAGTAATAAAAATTATTAGCTGCAGACTAAATGCTAAGCCGATGGCTTGAAACAATAAATCTGGAAAGTAGGAAACGAATATTTTTATTACAAATCTAGTCACGTTTCTATGTAGTGACAGACACTAAATATTATTTCTGGGATGAGTTATACTACATTTAAATGTTGGTTTAGTAAGGAAAATTTGTGGAATTTGTTAGTGGAGAACATTAACTATTTTCAATAGGTTATAGATATCGAATAATAGTTATAACAAACTTTGCATTTATAGTGACGTTAACGGTCCTCAAGTATACAAATATATTCACTATAATTCGTTAGTGTAGGTCAAGAACAGATATTTCCATATGACAAAAAGATTGAACTGCAACATGAGGTAAGTCGCTAGTGGCCTGCTAAAAATTAAATTTCCTAATAAAATACAATTCAGAGTCTACCTAAAACACATACAAATTATAACGGCACATACACACACACACACACACACATATATATATATATATATATATATATATATATATATATATATATATATAATAAATTTAAAATATTTCAAAAACAAGAAAACTTTTAATGAATATATTTATTCAAAGCCTTTCGATGATTAAATAGTATCAGCATCTTCAGGACAATAATTATCTAATAAAACATTTTTACAAAATTAAATCATATGTCTATATATATATATATATATATATATATATATATATATATATATATATTTAATTCCGGAATTACGCTTCTTGTGCAAAGAACAAGATAAAATAGGCTAATTAGATTAATTTTAAAGCTTCAGGTCTAGAGACGTTGGAAAAACTATCACACATTTCAAAAACAACCTGAGTGTGGTCCAACTGGTCTTGAGAGGTGGTTTTTTAATAGAAATTTCAATAAAGAGGATTTAGTAAGCCCTATATAGTATATGGTGGATACTCAATCGATGTGAATTTGATAGTCTGATAATTTTATTTCTAACGCTCTGTTCAATTTAAATATTGTAAAAGATGTAATAATAATACAATAGAGGAAAGTTGCGAGTTTGTATAAAATTATTGTAGAAATAATTGTTAAGGATAATCTACAAGAACATAGCTTAACGTATTATTAAAGTCTGTTAGGTTTAGTGTTCTGTTTAAGTAAACCTGTTGTAATGAATCGTACTGGAGGAAGACTGCATGCTTTGGACAAATAAGTTAGGAATGGTGGTGGAGAGGTTGGTTGAGGATCATTTATAATGCAGGATAAGAGGCTGATTAAAAAGGTAAACAATTTCCAATGCCGTCTAATAATGAAAGTTATGTGATTCAGAATAGTGTTGGCTTAAATTTAATATCACCACCTGGAGTGCCTACACACAATTTACAAATAAGGAGTGGAGATATAGCTATGTTAATCAGAAATATGAATATGTCTTCTAGCCTGGTAAATGGGGTGAGACTAATTGTGAAAGCTATGTTGGAAAAATCGTTATATTTGGAAATAGTTACTGGCAAAGACAAAGGCCAAGCAGTATATGTTGCAAGAATAAAACTAATAACAACAGATGAAAATATACGTTTTTATTCGTTAGTTTCCAATAAGGCTAACCTTTGCAACGATAATAATCCAAGCCCAAGGCCAAAACTGTAGAAAAGAAAACCTATTTGAAAATACAGTAATCAGGCATGGACATTTATTGGCATTTGAATTACATTAATACTGTAATTCCTAAACAAATAAACATATATTAAACAGTGAATATATCATTTCATTTTATTGTAATAAATAAGAAGCTGCAATTGCACTTACGAGATTCTACCATTCTGGCTAATTATAATATCAAATGTAAATAATTTATTAGAAAATAATATCTTATCAACAATCATGGCGGTATATATTGGTAGAAAAAGAAGTTTCAAATTACGTGTTACTAACAAAAGTTAAAAAATTATGATACCAACGTTGAAAATAGAAATGTATCTATGAACAGATGAAACAAATGAAAAGAAAATAATCATTTCACCGTGGATTCCCTACTTTTCTTCTTGCGTTTGGTCTGCAGCACATTTATTTTCATTAAAAAATTGCCTAATGTTTGCTAACTTGTTATAGATGAACCTAACCTAACCTAACCTAACTGTTTATACCTATACATTATTTTTTAAATATTATAGCTTTAGGCAAAGGCAGGGATATTTTTCAAATAAAGGGCAGAATAGAGAATAACTATCTAAAAGGGGCAAATACTAGAAGAGTAGAACTCAAAATAGATGTTTAAGAAAAGATTTTACACACGTATACAAATTAAAACAAATTTATTATTAACATGTAAATCTTCTATGGTTTCGTGAGTAGCAGGGTAAGTAGGAAGTAATTAAGTGACATTACCAAAGAAATGTATCATTTTTTTATTTTTACTAAAGGTAAAGTACCAAAAATTCTTTAAGAAGCCTAACTTTAAAATACGACTCCCTAAGGCTCCCTAAATCCCAGTGTAAGGAAACCATTTTATCCTCTTCATGATCTGCATTATAATTAAATACATATTTATATAATTATTTCGCATAGGTTATCAACATACACAAAATCTTAGATACAGTTTTCACTCATTAATTTGATGAAAAAGCTAGATCACCCAGATATTAAAAAGTTGCAAACCTTTTTACAAAATGTGCCTTGGTAAACCACCTCTTAAAACATACATACCTTCTAAAACATATTGTGTTCTTCATATAAAAAAGTCAATTGTGTAGATATGTTAGGCATTTAGAAGATACGTTGACATGTCATTCTTTGAACATAGCACAGCTTTGAGAGGCTTGGTTTTTAAAATTTTATGTAATTTTCATTTAAGGATTTGTTACTTATATTTTCGTGAACAAAATATTTTCCAAGATTTGTAATGTGCTGAAAATATGTTACTCTCTTAGCATTTTTCATCCTTATCGCATTATATTTTTATATTAAAGGAAATATGAGACAAGATGAATTTTGATACCGACCAAGGGAACCTAAATTGGTAGATATTATGGGTTGTATATTTTGCAATTTCTTGAGAACGTTTTCGCTTTATTAAAACATTGTTTCGTGACATTTTATTATTTCATTTTTTAAATGTGGCTTCTCAAATTTAACCTAATTTAAATGTTATTATGGAAGGAAAAATAAACAAGGGGGGGAATCTATTAGTTTTCTTTATAATAATCTTTGAGATCGATCGATATTAAAGCAGAAGAAACACGGTGTATAAACTATAAAAAATTATCAATATTACAATCATCAAGAGCAGTGAAGTATGACAACAGAAATAAAGGTACAAAAAAAAACTAGAAGCAACAGAAATGGTTTTCTGGAGACTTAAGACGGGTAAAAGAAGATTTGAGGAAGTAAATAGCAGACGAATAAAAGGTGCCGTGGCTGTAAGGAATGCAATAAAGGAAAATATTGGTATCCAACAACATAGACATATAAACACGTTTTGCATACCTTAAGATGGACTTTTTAAATAAATCGTAGTTTGGAACCATGCATCGGCCAAATTGAAGATTGGTAAAATATTGGTAATTGTAGAGAATAATAGGAATTTACGCCAATGCTCCTAGATTTCCAAGATTGATAAATGCGTAACACAAAAAATAGTAAAATAGGACAAATGGAAAGTATGGCCAAATTTAACTTGGCCTAATGTTGATAAATCATAATTGGTAAAATATGTTAAAAACCATAGTTGACTTAAAATTCATAGCCTTAAAATATACTCTAAAAATATGAAGCTATATTAGGATAGTTAAAGTCGCGAGAACCTGTTCGTTTTTAAATAATTACAATAGGGGCATAAAAAACGCGGTAATTAAGAGGAAATGATAAAATGAGACAATCAGTTAAATAAATTTCAGAAAGATATAAAAATAAGGTATTGGATTTAGTGGCAATATTTTACCTAATTATAACAACTAAATAATGTAATGATATAAATCCTTCGAAGTTTCGAGGTTAAATACCCATTGCTTCACAACAAAACTGTAATGTACATTTTATTATTACAGCAATATCCATTACCGCTGTCTTGTGGATAGATAAGAAAAACGCAACATAAAATCTACAGTCGTTTTTGTAATAGTATTATCCAGTTAAAATAAAATTACATTACTGTAAAACATTTCGGCCTAAATTAACAAGTTTACTTTACGCATATGATAGACCTAATTTTATTGCTAGAGCTTTGGATCTAACGAATAATATCCATCTTTTCTTTAGTTTCGAGAGGTACAATAATAGTAATTCTAATATTAATAATAATAGTAATTACTATTCAATATAAGGGTAACAGTTATTGATGTTTCTACATTTTGTGTCACTGAAAAGTCATAAAAGATAATTAGACAAAAAATTGATATTTTCTTTCTCCTACTCTTTACTTTCTCTCTCTATTTTTTGTTCTGTTTCTTTTTAATTCTCTCTCTAGCGTTTCGTTTGTGTCTGATTGTACGAATCTGTATTTCTTATGTAGGCAATCCATGTGGATATGTTCATGTTTACATTTATTATGCTAGTTTCTTCTTTATAACCTTATCACTCTCCTCTATTTCTAATCAGTTTCCAAACTCTCACAAAATGGAACCGTCTACTGTGGTGGCTCTTAGTTTTACCAAGTATCGTAACGTCAGTCTAATGCTACCTTATAGAAAGCGAATCTCCTAAATTCTATGTTTCCGCTCATATGATATTAGTGAAAAATCCTCTAACGGTGTGTTTGAAAGAGTTTTCCTTAGTGTGAAATCTTATAGTTATGAAAAATAAATCTCTTTTTCCAAGCCTATTTGTCTGTCTTTCTATTTTCCCTGCCTCTATCTCTGTCTGTTTCTCATTCTCATTTTTTCTAGTTTTTTCTCTTCCTTTTCCTTTCTTTAAAATGTCTCTTCTACCACTCTCTTTTTTTACAATTTACAACTCCCTCAATCATTCTCTTACAAACTAACTATATATTTTCCGGCAAAAATGTTCACTTAACTACCAACCAATAATTAAGTGCAGTAGCTTATTCGTCTTGAAAATCTTACAAATACATTATTAGATATGAAAGAAGGATTCTTACACTGAAGTAGTTTGTAGATTTAGCTATATCTAAGTGTTGCAAAATATTTCATCTCAGACAATTTCATAGATTCGTTCTAACCTAAGGTTGGGCATACACAACAAAAGGGTGGCCAAATAAGTTTAATATAACTATATTAAAATTTAACGAATTAAATTGATCCTCACAGTACTGAGGAAGACATTCGTATAGCTGTAAGTCCCGCTGTCAGAATGCCGAATTAGTAATCAGAAATTCTTTGACGCAAAAATTATTATGGAGAGTTGAAGCATATTACGGGTCGAAATTTGGCAAAAATTGGTGAAAAGGCTAGTAATTGTTTGACCGCCTATTTGAATTGGTTAGAGGAGAAAAATATACTACATTACAGATTTATTTTAATAATATATATTTATTATTATATTATTATAATGCGATGTATGTAACGTATCAGTATGATTATATATATATATATATATATATATATATATATATATATATATATATATATATATATATAAATATCGTAATATGTATTCTTGTGTATTAATAAAGAACTAAGTCAAAGTACAAATACAAGAATTATAATTGAATTTACAATTCAAACCTTTTCGTTGGCTAACAGTACCAACATCATCAGGAATATTAAACATCATCAGGAATTAATTCTTTAATATTCCTGATGATGTTGGTACTACTAGCCAACGAAAAGCTTTGAATTGTAAATTCAATTATAATTCTTGTATTTGTATTTTGACTTAGTTCTTTATATATATAAACGTACATTTAAAATATAGGTAATGTTTAATATCTTCTGGCTTTAACTATATTTCAAGCCTTGTTACCGCCGATTATATTAAAAGTGAAGAAAGTTTTTACATATAAAAGCCTGGAACGAAAGTGCTTACCGCCATTTTCCTCCGAACCATGTTTTTCTTTAGCGATGATACATAGCTGTTTTAAGATCGATCTGTAACGATGTGTATCTATGGCTCGTTTTTTGTAACCCTTTTAACGAGACGTGACGAAATGTTGACACTTTATTTAGTTTTCAAATGCCTTTACGTCGATAAACATCTGTGTAAACGTAGGCCTAATAATGATATATGTTTGAAATCATGCGTATATAATATAATTTACAGCACAAGCAAATGTTTAGGGAAATATCTTTAAAATATTTTAGCAACCACTGTATGCGATATTACGACACAGTTTAAAACTACTTATTAAACAATCGTTAGAATTAAACAATTTACATTTTAAAAACAGCGTTAATATTTTACGTGTTTCTTTTATTGTCGTTAAAAATAACTGGGTAGGAATATTTATCTTAACGTAATGCTAAAGTATAGTTATTTGCTCTAATAGAGCCGATATTTTGAAAAAAATATTATTGACTCATTAAACAACCGTACTTATTAGTTTTAAATATTGTGAGTGTTTATATGCAAATATAAAATAATAGTTATTAGGGGAGGCCTGCAGAGGTTAGTACTTCATTTAAAGAATGTAGTATTTATTGGTTATAAACCTATATAGTTATGTAGTTAATAGAAGACGTTAATAAAGATGACGAACATTAGTTGAATACAAACTTAACTTTAAAAAATTCATTTGAAATCAGTTCTTAAAAGGTGTCAGACGCACCTAAGATAAGTTATATTTTAAAGATTGGAAATAAAATATATAACTCATTATATTGAAAAATGTTTAATAAAATTTTTCGAAATGTAAATTATTATATTTATTAACTGGTAAAAAAATATTTAGGATTAATTTAATTCAATAATGAATATGGAATAAATTAAATAATAAACTAAATTTACTATACATACGTTGTCAGCTGTGTAATAAAACATCGTACGTGGCATTAATTAGGCTGTTGTATGAAGTCATATGATATCACTTAGTTTAAGATAAAATATGAAAAGTGTAACTTGACGGATAAAGTGATATTTCTCCCGTTTGCAAAAAACGTATGGGAAAACATTGAGTAAAACCCTGGCAAAACAAATATTAAACTAATTCTGATATTGCAACATATTTATATTACACACTTTTGGACTCTGACAATTTCTGTCTATTTTGATCACGAGGTTAAGGTCTATGCGTTAAAAAAATATAACCTCTACACTGTGCCCCGCGTCTTCCTCCAACGTCAGTGGTTATTTGGACAATTGTTAGCAAGAATTATATACTTTGCAAATTATTATAGTAACACTAACAATTTACCTTAGCTATGCTTGATTCTTCTGAGGCAGACCTACCTGTATGAGGGATAATACTACCGAATATTACAATAATACCAAAACACAATTTTAGCTTCTTAAATCATATTATTATAAAGGTATATCATAATAACGTAAGTGCCAGACGTGTACACACACTTACACACTCGAGCACATAATCAAAGTAGATTATAATATTTCACAAACTTTGCATTATGTACAACTGCGCTGTTGCCAACCAATCGGGGGCAATACACAGCAGGACACAAGATAGAAGGGAGTGGTGATTATTGGATGAGAACATAAGAAAGACCATAAAGAAGTTATCAGAATCTACGACCTTGTAAAGGAACAACCAACGATATTTCGCTTACAAGACGGGACGTTAATTTCAAAACCACGTTACTTCTCATTGTTGTTTTTTATAAAAATAAACACACAATTTAATGTATAAGTTACTTGCTTTGCTTAAAAAGGATGTGTTTATGATTGTAGGTTCTCAATCGTTGGAGAATCTAGTTTTAAAATTATAATGTGTCTGTTAAAATGTTTAACAATTATATAGTCTATACTCGTATTCTTATAAAAACATTTTACTATATTCCGCATAAAGTTCTTTAAAAACATCAAAGAATAAATATTGGAAATATTGTTACACAAAATTTATCGAAATAATTATAAACCAATATTGCTGTTATCGGTATTAATAATTAGACACTAACAATGTTGACCTCTGACGTCACACTATGAAACCGAACACGAAATATTGGCGTAATAATAATATTATCACAAGAACTGCTGTAACAAACTACTTTATCATAATCACTACCGGCACTGAAGGCTAAAATAGTTATTATCCATTATACGTGAATGTGGCCTAATAATAACCTACCTACGCTGCTATGACGTCACAACTGGTTCTAGTGTATGCAGTGTAATATATGTCCCGTTAAATAACATTATGTTGCAAACACAGTGTACAAAAAGCAGTAAACAGAGATGTTGTAAGCAATAACATGCTATTTTACCACAATAGCTAAGCCCTTTATTCAATAGCAATAGAAGAACTTAATAAAGTAATGTTTACAAGGTGAATCTAATCTGTATTTTATCCGAGCGGGTGTGAATTCATGAGGTCAGTAAAAAGACTAAACTGTTTTAAAAATAGAAGACGTTTTTTGGAAATTGCACTATAACAAACAAAACACACATTCTAAAAGTAAACGTATAGTCCCGTGAACGTGGCCGTATGTATAAAGTAAAAAAAATAAAAAGATCAAAGTTAATTATTAATAATAAAAAATTTGAAATAACATTAATATTGTGTATTGAAAAGCTACGACTTTTCTAGAGGTTATTTAGTGTAATAGAAAAATGGTGGTTCTAATAACCATATAATTGCTATATTGTCTAAAAAAAATATGTAAATTGCATTTTAATAATATTTCTTAAATATTCAACATTTATACAAAGTATTATCAAAGGTAAGTAAATCATCTATAACAAAAACTTGTTACAACGGAAAATAGTTTTTCCTCACAACTAAGTAACTGAGAATGTAGAAAAATTGGTTTTAGGCAATCAATTGGTTTAGGTCCTTCAGGCCACCAATTAGAAATAAATGAACAAAATTATAGCTAATGAAATCCATATTTGACACCTAGCTTCGAAATATAAACTTCAAAATTTTAAATAAATAATTATGAAAATTAAATAAAAGGCTATTAAGTAATATAAAATATAAAAGGAAATATTAATTTGCTTCACGTCATTCCTATGTGAAATTTCAAGGTATTTTTTTTTTTTAAGAAGTTCAATATTATTAGATTTTAAAAGTCACTCAATAACAAGTGAGAATAAAGTTATGTCTAATAGAACGTGGTTATGATCCCTATCTAAGTTTCTGAAACGAATGTCTTCATAACCATTTCTTTTCTGACCTTTAGTTTTATGTCTGACCAGGCGGTTTATTATTGCGAATGGTCGGGGAAACTATTGTGCATGTATGTGAAATAATATAAGGACACAAATCCTCTCCGTATAGGAAATGGTGGGAGGTTACGGTATCCATTGCTTACATCCCATACCTAAAGCATTCTAATAGTCCATCAGGGTAGTAAAGAGAGTAAGGGTAGTGATAAGGAAGGGTAGTTTGTCAAAGGCAGAAAATAGTGACCCCCTGGTTTTGCAAAAACTGGGTGTTTTGGTACTTCGTGGCCAAGGTCGCGTACCTGTATTAGACCTTCCATCTATTGAGGAAATTAAGAGGTGTATATCAGTAACTCCCCACTAAGAATCAAGGATAAGGAGGTGGAGATATAACTATGTAGGACTAGAGAGAGAACGTGAAGACGTAATTCTATGAATATGTCAATATGGGGATATTTTGCCATCGTTTGGGGATTAACTTGTACCCGAATGATTCACCCCCAATGTGGCTCTTGAGGACCTGTATAACAGATTCCGCGCTTAACGGGCGCGTTTCCCTAATCTTCCTTTACAAACGTTGAGTCCTTCGTACCCACCTGAATATTTATTCGGCCACATACGCACATATTTATCTTAGCCCTTTAAAGGATTATATAACTTTCAATCTGAAACTATGTTCTAAGTCATACACATATAAGCATGGTTCTCTAGCCTATAAGGTTTTCTAAGATCTCATTGTACTCGAAAATTCATTACGGCTAAATCAAATTCCGAGTTCAAATAAATATTTAATTTTAAACCAGAACGCAGAAAATTGACCCTTTTGCTTTAGACCCTAACCTGACCTAACAGGAAACATTTTGTTTCAGTCTCTAACCACCAACCCTCCCTCAGATTTCTCAGAATAGCGCCGCGAAGGAATGCTATTAATTATAATTAGAACTAACCACATAATGTGCCAGAAAACCCAAGTATCTTAGATTATCCGTAAGTTACAAACTTACCAACAAACATTGTAGTATTAACTGCACGAAATATTTAATAATTTATCAAATAAGTGAGCAGCCGGTTGAATATAGAGAGAATATTTATTTTATTAGTGCAACGTTTCAGCTACTAGTTTGAATATCGTCGTCCTTTTCAAGCGGGAAAACAATAAGACATGGTTTGCGTGCGTGTTCGTTAACATGGGAATGATAGTAAGAAGGATATTCACTCTTCATCTAGTGATTTCTTTGTAGATAGTAAAATGTTTGTGCATTAAATTGATTTTGAAAACTTTATTTTACTAGATAATGCGTCCAACTGGAGGAAGACAATATATTCTGAGGTTGTCCATATTCACTTACAAAATAATGGTGTCAACATTAAAGTTTATTTAGATAAGTTTGTAGTGTGTACATGCCAACAAGATATTGTATGGGTATAAAAAGTACAAGAGTTAGTTTTAATTTTTTACGGTTGATCCTTTTGCGGTTTTATTTTCTATTTTATTTGTGTTTATATGTAAATATTGTTTTTCTCTCTGTTTTGATACTGTTTTAAAATTTTTAGACGATTTTATGACTCGCCTATTTAGTGGATTTGAGTGTTAAGGTTTCACTAAAATGTTATTGATATTTTGACAGTTTTAAATTATTGTAATGATTGTACCTGTGTTTTATATGCGTAATTAAAAACAATGTATTATGTTTTCTAGAATTCATAGGGACTACGAACTAACTGTCGGAACGCTGCAATATTAAATTAAAAATCTATGGCTCGATATACAAATGGTTTTTCATTTACTTATCACATATTTCAAGTATTCAAATAAATATAGGTAACATAATTTTATGACGAAAAAACGAACTAAAGTTTTTTCGTAACATTTGGAAAAAAACCAATACTTTAGTAATATATTTTCTCTAGATCAGTGCATTGTACAACAGCGTCAGTCACTGACTCCAACCTGTGTTTTGTCCTTGACTTAAACATTAAAGAATGGACTCGTCTAGTGGAAAACGCTGCTGCTGAAAAATATCATTAAATAGACGTTTTTTTGCTTATATCAGTAACATTTTTTTATCAAGAAAGCTTCCAGATGTACAACACAAGAAACTGCAAGTTATAAACTAGAATCTTTTTATTTCATGAAAATGTATAAGAATAGCTAATGTTGTACAAACGTTTATAGAATTTTAAATAACCTGAAATATACCATTAATTTATTTATGTTTAAACAAAATCTCTCACATAATATACTTACAAGAAATCAATTCAGATGTATAAAGGTATACGTTTACTGTTAGTATTGCGTACGATATACTCTTACCCATTTAGTGTAAACAATAAAACGTACAGAGCACCTGCTGTAAAAAAAACGTTTGTCTGCCAGAAAATAAGTGGAAATTTACGACTTGAGTTATGAAAGAAAGTCTGATAAAATCAAGTTTAGCTCCTTCAGCTTTTCATTTATTCAAATCCGACGTTGACGTGAATTCTACGTAGACGTTCTTTTCCCAAATTGCAACTTGTTTACAATCGATATAAAAATTCGATTTGGTCTCTATACTAAGCTTACTCGATACTAAATGTTTTTTACACTATTTTGTAACTTTTCAAGTTGCATGTTTTATAATCGGATATTTGTAGTACATTTGGGAATATTAATGTTAGTCTATGCTAATATAATGCATTTAAAAACCAGTAGCATAAAATAATTCAAATTTATATACGAACTAAACAATAATTATTTTTAAATTAGTATTGCGTTCTATTTTATATAAATTTTTTTTACCAGGGTCTAATTATAGGCTTTAAGTAAAACAAGTCCCTCATTAAATCCGAGTTCCCGATAAATGCCTAAACAGACTATTGGTGGATTATTTCTTTTATTATAAATATAAGGAGTTGGTTTTTCTGAAAGGTTTATTCCATAAGATACAGGTTTTGGGCCACAGTTCGAATTCAAAACATAATTACTTCCCTATAGACACGGTGTGGTGTTATGTCCAAGAGATGGATGTAGGAGATGAGCTGCCTGAAAGTACAACGGAGTTGGAGATGAGGTAAGTGAAATAACACAAACAGTAAAGAATGTACATCACCACTATTTCATAATATATATATATATATATATATATATATATATATATAAGAGCATATAATAATATTCACAAGATTGTTATAAGAACATATAAATATTTTCAAAATATTGTGTTGCCAAACGGTTTATAACTGTCTATAGTGTAAAAAGTTTAGTTATATTCTTTTGTATTTAAGTTTTTAGTAATCAGTTATATATTACCTTTATTATTTTATATTTTATGTCTACTCTATTTAAACCTAATTTTAAATAATTTATGTTTATTTACACAATTTAAAACTTTTCTGCAAGTATTCTGCAAAACATTGTATTTTTAAATGTTCATAACAAAATGGAATTGTTTGTATTTATTTAACAAATTAATTCATTGTTTACACATTAAACTAGAGTTTAGAACGCTAAATGAAGTATAAACAAGAACCGTTATTAAAACACAGACTTGTGTTATTAACAGAACGATATAGTAAAATGCAAATAGATGAAATACCAAGGAAATACAAAAACCTCCTGCAGCGGATTGCGTTAAATACACCATACATATCCTTTCATTTAATTCACCGAGGATGTGTCTGTCGTCCAGAGTTATATTGTGTTTAACAATAAATAACACAAATTGAAATGTCATGTTTACAAAATCTAGGACACCTGAAGCACACATCCACAAGGAGTAGCAGCATGTATACTAAAGGTAATGTAGAGTAAGCCGTTTTGATTTATTATTATAATGTCCTTATTTATAATTGTGGTTTTATACTAGACGATTTCATCCTGAAATGTTTTCACAAATAACTATTTCAGTAACCACTTAATAATGTATTGAAATGGTCAAGCTAAAATAGAAATTTAATTCCTTAAAAATAAATGTTTGCTTATACTGTATTCCTACTGTATTCGTCCGATTCGAAAAATTAGGGAGTTGTTCCCACGCCCGAGAAGGTATCTGATTACAGATAGGTGGCGCAAAGTCGTCTTAGTAAAAATTGTACTCTTTAGTTTAACGGAAATTCGTGAGCTTTCAAAGGAAAAAAAAACAGAGATATTTCTTCTGAAATAAATTCTTCAAGCTAAATAAACGAATTCATGCGTGGAATAAAATGCTAAATATGTAATTTAAAATTGTTGTCAGTGCTAGAAAATACGAGGATGCTAAATTGCATAGGTTTCCATTTCATTCCAAATTAATTTCTAAATGATTGTCAACCTAATGACAAGCAAATACTCGATCTTGAACTCTACCACAAAAGAAAATTTCAACAAGAGCTTCAGCAACAGAAAATCTTTGGAAAGCAAGGTTTAAAACCGATTTAATATGTATAAGAGAATGTAAATACAAACGTTTATATATATATATATATATATATATATATATATATATATATATATATATATATATATATAGATATATGTTTAACCATCGAGTGACGTCACAACTCGTGAAGTAGCTCACCGGAATTTGCATATTTTGATCATTCTAACCAGTGATGTTGCCAACACTTGCGCCTATGCTTACTAAACTACTCGGATATTTTAATAATCACAGATACTTTAATACATATTTATTAATTATATGGTCAGAACCGACGTAAAGGAGTTGTTCTACATTGATATTTGCGTGAAAAATGAGACATTATATGTTAATATAGTCAATCGATTTAAGAAATAGGATGCGGACGTAATAAGGTGTTTTATTGAAGACCTTATAAACTTATATGTCCTAACTTAAACTACTACTTGTATAAAACTGTCAAAATAGCCTGGTCCTACAGAAAGACATACGAGTATGTAAAGACGTGTGCAATGACAGTGTTAAATGCTTTAAGTAGTTGATTTGAAACATGATTATGTATGTATAGGATTTGTTGTATTGACAAAATATTTATGTTTTCACAGTAAGAATTAGTCTTACTTTCTAATCGTAGAAAGAAATCGCCACCTCTTCATTCAACATCATTTTTTTTTCACAATGTTCGCGTTTCTTATTATCTAATTACAAAAAATACATCTCCTTTTCTGTATATCATTGTTATAGTTATTTAACTCCACGCGATCGCATTATGACTTTTTTATTCATGGTTTCTATCTACTTTCTGAATAACTTTTCTAACAAATTTCATTTGATATAAGGAAGAGTTTAATGTATATTTAAGGAGTTTAGATATTTAATTTTACTGTGTTTGTTTACTTTATTCTACACATCACACCTTCCTAGGTTCCGGTGCTATTCTGCGTCCAATATCTGGCAAAAGAAATGAAAAAAGTTCTAACTTACACTTTAATTTTTGGCAATAATACAATTTAAAAATCCTTTCTCTGTTATTTTTTCGTTAAAGCAGAAACAACAAGGCGTGAAGTATATTACTACTAAGATATAAATATAGGAAGGTTATGGTTTCAAACAGGTATCAAGTATGAACTAGATATCACGTAGCTATTATTAATTATTTAGAATTTTAAATGATGTTGGATTTATTTTTCATGAGGGAGTCCTTGATAGACATGCAATTTAAATTCGATTTTCATAAATAATAACGGAGTATAAAAACGTAAAGATATCGATTATCTTGTTAATAGAAAACAAGGTTGGAACTACAATCAAAATTGTGACAGATAAGTGAACATCATTAATGAGAGCAGCAATAAAGTTGACAATTAAACTGTAATTGTTGTCAACACACTTAAGCTCCATAAACATCACAAAGTTTGGCTATTAAACTAGTTGCCACCAATTAAAACTTTTGTTTCAAAGCGATAAAGACTAAAATTAGAGGAGATGGAAATTATGGACCGAGATAACTCTAAATAACTTTATAATGAACTGGTTAATGGTGTTTTACACACGACATTCTGTATAACTGGATAGTTACATTCAGCTGATGTTACATGATTAAATTTTATTTCTTCATCTCTCAACTAGAAATTGGTAACTAAATCACTAGTTTTAACAAGTTATTAGTAATTTACACTTACAGACTCAACATTAAACTCGCCAAGGTTATCTCTTACAAAAAAATTACATAATAACCGTTGCTTCTTTCCATTTTAAAATCTAATGGTTTTCCTCCATTTGGATGTTTATTTCTATTTTAAATATACCACGGTATATCCACAAGTGTCGTAATACGTTCTGGGGAAAGTTTTACAAGCCTGACATATCTTCCTGTAACTCGGCTGTGAAGTGACCCCAATCTGATTGGAGTTTCTCATTGTACAATGGCAGCTCCTTATCAAACTATAACTATTAAATGTGTCATAAAGCCGAAATGATTTTAATTAAATGATAACAAAATTGAAATAATTGTTGGAACTTTAGAATTTTGTAAACTGCATTTTGCAGAATTGAATAATCGCAGGTATATTTTCGAGTACTCGTGTCAGATTCTACATGTTATTCAGCAAGATGTATACGCAATGCTTTTATTCATGAATTTAACATATCCACTACTGATCGGGGTTCTGTTTAACTTGCTGCCAATAATCAAAACAATACAGAATAGTAATCACTGAGGAGAACTAGTTTTATATTACTCACTTTTAAAGGTAAATACCTAGGTTCCAGGAGTCAAACTATTTACAGAATAGTAATCAATGAGGAGATCTACATTATATAAAACAAAACACACTATATTAAGAATAGTTTGTTTTATATTACTCACTTTTAAAGTTTAATAGGTTCCAGGAGTCAAACTATTTACCGAACAGTAATCACTGAGGAGAACTACATTATATAAAACAAAACACACTATATTAACAATAATTTGTTTCATATGTACCTTTTAAAGGTAAATAACCTCATTTTAGGAGACAAACTCTTTTGTTATTTATCTTTGCCCCTAATTATTTTTGCATTGCTTCAAAAATATGCTTTAAGATGGTAAAGTATTATTTAATTTAGAGCTTGTTTTTAAAATAGTAGTCAAAATGTCGTCGCTCCATTTAAATATTGCTATATCTAACAAATATGGGGTTGACGCCCTATCATCTTTCAAGTACCTTCTTCCCTACTGGCATTTTCGTTACTTGATGTCAGATACACAGTCTCGTCACTAGATTTCGCATACATATTAGTATAACAGAGCTCGGGGTCGTTATTTTGACGATGTGTAAGTGATCGATTGACTTTTAGTGGTTTCCTTATTTTTTGTTATCTGCGTACCTAACTATGTTTAAGTTTTGTTACTTTTTGTGGGGGTTTGCTTTGCCGAGTACATATAATCTGTATTTGTAATTGAGACGTGAAAAGGAGCACGGTCTTTGAGACGTTCTGATAAAAAAATATCTTAAGGAGTCTAGGGACGAGTAGTGGTATTGAACGTACTTCTATCTCATATAGGTGTCCAAATAACAGCAGAAATAGAGATGTAGTAGAAGATATTCATGTCAAATATACGAACTCGAGTGGACTATAAGACTTAGACGTTACTTGGACTAACCAGTGAATCATCAGACATTGGTACCGAGTTTCGAATACGTATGAATAAAAACCGCTGACGAGTACTTAAACCACGTAACTCTGAACCTCCACGTATCTCCGACATCCCACTGATACCGACTCTCCATCTAGGGTAGTTTCTCCTAGCGGAGGTCCTCCCCCTAACGCCTAAATCTCATCTTATGAAGACCTTCCACCTAAGAACATTCCTCTATATAGGAAAAATCCCACATTTAGTCGTGAACCTAAACCTAATCTATTTATTTCGGTCTATCAGCCAGCAATAGGATGACTACTAGCGACTGTGCCCATCGCAACGACCTAATATCTGCCCATCATCATGCAATGTAATGTGTGTAGTTTGTGACAACAAGTAAAACAGCTTTTTAATCACTTTTAAAATGTTCATGACTATCTTCATTAGATTCATAGAGTTATTAGAGGCATGAGCGATATAAAACGTTCTGTTTCAGTAGGTTTTTACAAATTTATAAAATTTAAAGTTTGGATAGTCATAATTAATGTAAAAGGGATCAATTTGGTTTCACCGAACGTAATAGACAACACAGTTCTAGAGTAAAACAGCATGTTTGAGTATAAATATTCCGATTTTCGTTAATAAGCAATATTTCTTTATAAGTTCATAAGCCCTTTAGAATGTTTTTTTTTTAAGTTTACTGAAAATCTGTTCTACATTCGTTTATCACATTCTGTGTTTCTTGTAAATAAAATGTTTAACACTATTTTAAAAATGGCTCTTTTAAATATTAGTGTTTTACTATTCTAATATAACGTAAAGATGGTAATAGATATTTCTCTTTCTAATAATAAGATATGTAGGTACCATAATATTTGTATTCCAAGCGCTAAAGAAGTATGGGAAATTACTGTGTCATAACACATTGCAAAAAAACTATTTAACAAATAAAAAAAATTCAAATTGGAGTTGTCACATTGATGATACATAGTTGATGACAACAAGTGTCACTATTCCAAATGGTATACGTTTCATATAGACCTTAAAGAAATGAGTTCAATCTACATAATTTTTGTCAAATATACATCAAGTGCGTTATTCCAAATCATATGCGTTTCATATAGGCCCTAAACAAATGCTTTTAGTCTACAAAACATGTGTTTAATCTAAATCGAGTGTTGTTACTCTCCATGATTTATGATTTACACTGGGCTTGAATCTTTTTGTTTAATCTACAAACACTGAGTTGTATCTACAATAAATGACTTTAATCTGTAATATATGTATTTAATCTCCAATAAATGAGTTTAATCTACAACAAGTGTCGTTTTCCTCCTTGACATATGTTTCATATAGACCTAAAATAAGTGTATAACCTACAAAGGAATAAGTTTAATGTACACGAATCTACAAGCCGTTTGCTTAATCGACTGGAAATGTGTTTAACCTTCAAGAAAGGTAAATATATTTTAAATAGATAGTGTTTAACCTAAAATAAAATATTGAATCTAATGTACAAGAATTGCCTTAATCTACAAGTAAACGGTTTAAAGAACAAATTATGTACAAGTAATGTTAAATAAGATGACGGGCGAACAACCACGGGTTTCTCATCTTAATGGCGAGAAATTAATAATAATTCCAATCTAGATTTCTGTTAACGCATCCACTCTTGTAGCAATGTGATTACATTAACCCTTGACACTATAAACGCTGTTTGATTGATAACGTAAACTACAAGCAGTATTTTCTCAGACGTAATTGTAAAATCGCATGTCGCATATTCTGCGTTCGCTGACAACAGGCCTGTTTTCGCGATGCGTATTGCCAAAGCTTTTGTCGTGTTTACCATTTATTGACTGAAACAGTAATTTAATATTTAAATTTTAAAACTGAAACAATCAAATCCGTTTATCAGTTCAAAAGCGTTTCAGTGACACAATTAAAATAACCATCTGCGATAAAAGATAGACTTTATGAATATGTATATATATATATATATATATATATATATATATATATATATATATATATTAATATATGTATATATTAATATCAGGTATTTTATTAGGTGCGGTATTAATCTCAGTATGAGTTAATAAAGAGTATTAAACTACTTTTATTATTACATGATTACTTTCATTAACACGTCAAACGGAAGCCATATTTATTGAAAAGCTTATTAAATGTAATATAAGGGTATTTTTTTAATTAGAAGATAATCTGTGGAATAAACTGAAATACATAGTAGTAAATTTTTTTGAAAAATTTTAATTTTACAGGAAAAAGATATAATGTTAATAAGATTTATTATAATATTTGCTTAGCTGTGTGAAGAAAGCTGGATATTTTGATTTGTTCAAAGTAACCTCTGTCAAATAACTCTGACCAAAACTGTTGATAAAATGCTGTATGGAAAAAAAAGGTACACCTGGGTGGCAGTCTGCGTGGACCTTGCAAAGGGATTAAACAAATACTGTGCTATGGAAAAATAATTTTAAAACATTTGTGACAAAACATATTATAAATACTTATAATATTTATGCAAATAATCATTTAAGCTGTTCACAGTGGGTACAAATGTAAGAAAATCCCTTTTGCCCCCCCCCCTGGGTCATACTTGAGTCTTCATTCAATTGCATTAAACAAACAGCAAGAACAATCTCATTACATACTGTAGGTGTAGAATTTACATCACATTGGACAGGATGATGCACTGTCCAAATATTGTTTTATATATACATGTAACCAATATATCGCTTTGTTTGGAATATGGATAAATATCATTGTCAAACATTTTAAAGTTAAAAATACTACTAGGGTGGATACAAACGGGAAAAATTAAATTAAAATTAATTGTTAATAACTTTTTACATTAATAAAATTGGAAAAATCCACGATATCAGAAATATATCAAAAAATAAGTTTTAATAAAAGTTATCTAGAATTAAACCCTGTTTCTTAGGGTTTAAACATAGGTAACTTGAGTTATTGGTATTTTACATTGTTGTTTGTGGTATTGATGTTTTTTTATAATATTTTTTGTTGTACCACTATCGTCTTGATATCCTATATTATTGTTTATACTAACCAAATAATGTTAAATTAACCAAGTAATGTTAAGTACCCTCTAAACAAAGACAGCCTGACGCCTTACGAATTCCCATATCAACATCCCATAACTCGATATATACATATACTTACTTACTTACTAGCCAACGCACACTCTTGGCTGTTGGGCCATTTGGTGGCGCGCTGACCAGTAGAGTCGAGAAATCTCTTCTTCCTTCGTATCGTTCAGGGGTCTATGGTCCAGAGCTGTACATGACTGGAGGTGCTCAGCTGTCATGTCCTCCCCGCTGTCACATAGGGTGAACCTGAGAGACGAGAAGACGTGTATCTTTTTTAGGTGTGCAGCTAGGTAGTCGTGTGCAGTTGTGAGTCTAAAAAGTGCAACCCCGTCCCGTCGGGGTAACATGTTGTTAATTGGCCCGTTTTCGACAAAAGTAGCCCAACGTTTATTAAGAGATGCTTCCCTTAAGTAGGCTTGAGTGCTCCTCTTTATTGCAGCATTTATTTGTATTTTTATGGAGAGGAGCGAAGTTGCTACGCTCGGCTGTGGAAGCGATGTTCCTTTTTTTTCCAATGTGTCGGTTAATTCATTACCTCTTATATCCACGTGACTGGGGATCCATTGTAATTCAATTTTCCATCCCCCATTCATTAGTTTTGACAAATTTTGACGAGAGGCTAGAGTGGATCTGCAATCGGTCTTCTTGTTAATTGTTACGGCCATTATTGCAGCCATTGAGTCTACAAGAAAGACTGCTTGTGCCGGTGTCTTTATTTTCTTCATTTCGTTTGATGCCGCTAGTGTGGCAGTTATTTCACCGTCAAAGTTACTTTGGTTGTTGCCAACTGCTAGCGATCCTTCGAAAAGATTACAGTAATAACCAGCTCCAGTCCGTCCTTTGTCTGGGAGGCACGATCCATCGGTATATACATGTAGCCACTGTGTCTCTGGATAGACTTTGTTGATGGTTCTGAGGGCTGCAGCCTTTAGTTCTAGTTGGTTACAATCTTTTTTTAGGATGTTGTGGTCAAGAAGATTTAGGATCCCCTTGGGCAGTGAATTGAACACTTCATGTTTCCTGATATCTGTTGTATGAGTGCCAATGTTGATGTTGTATATCTTAATCAACTCTTTATATGTGGTTATCGGAGATTTTTGTGTTTTTAGCCTCGTTGTGGCTTCTTTAAAATTTGCCCATCGGTGGCTGTACGTCCTTTTGTTTCTCTCCCAAAGTTTTTCTCTTCTAAACTGCATTGGCTCTGTTTCCAACTGTGCCTCCATTGCTGCTATCGGAGTCGATTTTGTTGCACCAGTGATGACTCGGAGGACTGGATTTTGGGTTCTATCCAAGATTTGGGATGTGGTGTTTGACGCTGTGATTGTTGCTTCAGCTCCGTACTCGAGTATGGGGCGTATATATGTTTTGTACGCTGTGTTCAGTACATCCTGATTTGCTCCCCATGTCGTGGCAGTTAGGCGTTTCAGCAGTCTTGCTCTTTTAATGGCTCTGTTGGCGCTTTCTTTGATGTGTGGTTTCCAGGTCATTTTGGAATCTATTGAAACTCCTAGGTATTTGCAGATATTGCTCTCCATGAGTTCGCTATTCCCGTATCGCAGAGAGATTTCAGGTCGCTTTGTTGAAAGTGTAAAAAGTTGGTAAATTGATTTATTCGCATTCACACACATCGCGTTAGTCTCCGTCCAAAGCAGCAGGTTAGTCAGTGTCTTGTTTATTACTTCTTCTAGTGATTTGATGTTGCTACCACTAGCCCAGAGAATTAGATCATCTGCATAGAGTAGGCCTTGTACTCCAGGCACTGCTCGAACTGCCGTGAGTACGTCATTGATCATCAAATTAAAGAGTATTCAACTGATTACGGCTCCTTGTGCTAATCCCTGTCTTTGGATACGATATTTGGACATTCCTCCTGTATATCTTACTCTAATAAGTCGTTGCGACAGAAAGGATTTGATCCACTTAAATAAATTGTCCCTAACTTCACTTTGGGCTAGCTTGTGTATGAGCATTTCTCTCCAAACGGTGTCGTAGGCATTTTTTAGGTCTATTAGTACAGATAGGGTGGACATTTTCCTTTGGAAGCCGTCTTTGACACACTGTGAGAAGTATACTACTTGATCCATTGTACTTCGTCTCGGTCTGAATCCTGCTTGGTCATCGTCGATGGTGTTGTGTAAATCGAAGAATTGGCTGAGTCGGCGGGCAACCATTCTTTCCATTACTTTACTACATGCACTCGTTAGAGCAACTGGTCTGTAGCTTCCTCCTTCACTGATAGGTTTGCCTTTCTTATGGATTGGCACTATTTCACCTTTTCGCCATTAATGAGGTACATGGCTAGCCTAGGATAGGTTCACTATCTACAAGAAGAGCAATTTTGCCTTTTGGCCCAAGTTAATAAGGAATTCCGAGAAAATGCGATCCACACCTGGAGCTTTCCTTGTTTTTGTTTCCTGGAGTGCTTGTTCCAACTAGGCCAACTTGAAATCCTCTGAGCATATTCTGCTGTCTTCTCTAGTTGGGCATGAGCTTTTGGGGTGCTTTAACAGCTTTTTGTATGCACTTTTACGCTGGTCTACACGACTGATGTTCGCATAGTGCTTACTCAGTAGGTTAGCGATAGCTCGTGGTTCAATATAGCATCTTGTTCCTTCATGAAGGGTTCTTGCTCCGCAGGCGGTGAGTCACTATTAAGTCGCGATATAAATTTGTGTGCTTTTGCCCCATCCCTCCGAAAGTCAAGGGTGCCTAGAAATTTTCGGCAGGATTCTCTTTTAGACTGTTTTATTTCTTTTTGAAGTTGTGCTTGTGCCCTGCGTAAGGCCGAACAGTCGAGGATATCATTTGTTCTTTCTGCTTCCCTTCTTGCTGCATTCCTTATATTTTTCAGTTCATCCAGTTTGTTACTCCAGAAGGGCCGGTAGGCTTTAACCTGACCTCTTGTTATGCAGGACGTGCTGCATTCTAGGATTGTTTTATTAAAGCTCTCGACAGCTTTCTCCAGCGAACTCAAGTCAATGCTTTCTGCTACGATGTCGTCCGTAAGTGCGCGATACGCCGTCCAGTTTGCCTTCACAAAATTCCATCGGGAAGCTCTAGATGGAGGTTTGAGCGTTTTGAATAGGCTTGTATGTATCAGTATTGCTCGGTGTCCGCACCCTGCTGCGTCATCCAGAAGCCTAACTTTAGTTTTGTGAGACAGTTGCGGATCCAGGATCACCAGGTCCGGTCTAGTAGTACTGCCAGAGTACGACAGGAATGTTGGGGGTGTTTCAACGACTTCCAATAAATTGTCGTCAACCATATCTTCTACCCTTTCACCGGCTCGGGTCGTCGCGGAGTAACCCCATCTTGTGGACGGGCTGTTGAAGTCTCCAACTATAATGCTGTTTGGTTGAAGCGTAGCTTCCACGTATAAAGTTGGCAGTACATTTCCCGGTGGGTTGTAAAGGCTTACAATTCTGAATCACTTTTTATACTTCCAGACTTCGACAAGAACAATTTCGGCCTTGTCCCCCTCCCGCATTTCATGAAGTGTCTTAAACTTGGCACGCATGTCACTTTTTATTACGGCAATAATTCCTGATGCTATTTGTCGAGATCGATTCAGCGTGTAAGTCATGTAGTTAGCTATATTGTAGTATTGGATATTGTCCGTTGCCGCTCCGGCTTCGGCTATAAAATATATATCTACGTCGAAATTGATGACGTTTCGTTTAAATTCTACAAATTGACTGCTGTTGAGGCCTCCAGCATTCCAATACAGAATGCGGAGGCTCGCGTCCAGGTCCTGAGAAGGACCGTTTAAAACTCTTGTTTTTTGTTGAAGGCCTCTCATTTTATGGTCAGCGTGCTGAATGCGAGCCTCGTGTTGATCGCTCAGTTATTTCAGGCAGGGGGCACCACGTGCAGGCGGTCAACATCACCCCCTATATATATATATATTCTGATATGACCCTATCTATGAACATATAAAACAGTGTAGATCAGGTAACTATTTTTCCCAAACCTATTTTTATTTTCCCTTCATATTTTAAAAAAGACTTTTCTTAAATTGAATTATATATTGAGAAATAAAATTAAAAAGAACATTTTACTATTATTTTACAATACCAGAACTAAGTACATCTACTTCATGTATAGTAGTAAAATTATTCAGCCCTCTTGTGTGTACTAATAAAAACAAATCACTCTGATAAATAGCATAAAACAGTATCCAATCGATAATTATTTCATTTAATTCTATATTTCCATCTGGTTTCCGGCATATATATATATATATATTCTTTCTGAAATAAAAACAATAATAATGAGTTGTATAAAAATATATTCAGAATCTAAACAAAAATATAAAAAATATAGCTGGTAATATGGTTTAATGTAACATTCCCCGGAACTCTGAACAATTAATTTCTTATCAATTGAGTCAATTGCGTATTAACCATCAAAGAGTAGTTCCTAGTCATATACAAAGCTTCATGGATACCTACCGTATACTCAGTATTATAGGTGCGTAATCACCATCCAACCGTAGTTCTTAGACAATAACAAAGCCAGATGGATGCCTAACGTATATTTGATATTATAAGTGTCTATTCACCATCCAATCGTAGTTCCTAGGCATACACAAATCCGCATAGTTGCCCACCGTATACTCAGTATTATAGGTGCGTAATCACCATCCAACCGTAGTTCTTAGACAATAACAAAGCCAGATGGATGCCTAACGTATATTTGATATTATAAGTGTCTATTCACCATCCAATCGTAGTTCCTAGGCATACACAAATCCGCATAGATGCCCACCGTATACTCAGTATTATAGGTGCGTAATCACCATCCAACCGTAGTTCTTGGACAATAACAAAGCCAGATGGATGCCTAACGTATATTTGATATTATAAGTGTCTATTCACCATCCAATCGTAGTTCCTAGGCATACACAAATCCGCATAGATGCCCACCGTATACTCAGTATTATAGGTGCGTAATCACCATCCAACCGTAGTTTCTAGACATTAACAAACCCAGATGGATGCCTAACGTATATTTTATATTATAAGTGTCTATTCACCCTCCAACCGTAGTTAATAGTCATATACAAAGCCACACTGAAGCATCTGTAAACTCGGTAATAAAAGTGCTTATTCACCATCCAATCGTAGTTCCTAGGCATACACAACTCCGCATAGTTGCCCACCGTATACTCAGTATTATAGGTGCGTAATCACCATCCAACTGTAGTTCTTAGACAATAACAAAGCCAGATGGATGCCTAACGTATATTTGATATTATAAGTGTCTATTCACCATCCAATCGTAGTTCCTAGGCATACACAAATCCGCATAGATGCCCACCGTATACTCAGTATTATATTTGCGTAATCACCATCCAACCGTAGTTTCTAGACATTAACAAACCCAGATGGATGACTAACGTATATTTTATATTATAAGTGTCTATTCACCCTAAAACCGTAGTTACTAGTCATATACAAAGTAACATTGAAGCATCTGTAAACTCGGTATTAAAAGTGCTTATTCACCATCCAACCGTAGTTCCTAGTCATACACAAAACCGCATGGATACCCACCTTATACTCAATATTATAGGTGCGTAATCACCATCCAACCGTAGTTCCTGGACATTAACAAAGACAGATGGATGCCTAACGTATACTAGGTAATATAAGTGTCTATTCACCATCCAATTGTAGTTCCTAGGCATATACAAAACCCCATGGATGCCTAATGTATACTTGGTATTATAAGTGCTTATTCCTCATCCAACCGTAGTTCCTAGTCATACACAAAACCACATTGTTATCTACCATATACTCGGTATTACAGGTGCGTATTCACCCTCCAACTGTAGTTCCATGTCATTAACAAAGCCACATGGATGACTAACGTATACTCGGTATTATAAAGTGCTTATTCCCCATCCAACCGTAGTTCCTAGTCATTCACAAAACCACATTGATTTCTACCATATACTCGGTATTACAGGTGCGTATTCACCCTCCAACTGTAGTTCCTTGTCATTAACAAAGCCAGATGGATGCCTAACGTATACTTGGTATTATAAGAGATTATTCCCCATCCAACCTTAGTTCTTAGTCATACACAAAACCACATTGTTATCTATCATATACTCGGTATTACAGATGCGTATTCACCCGCCAACTGTAGTTCCTTGTCATTAACAAAGCCACATGGATGACTAACGTATACTCGGTATTATAAGTGCTTATTCCCCATCCAACCGTAGTTCCTAGTCATACACAAAACCACATTGTTATCTACCATATACTCGGTATTACAGGTGCGTATTCACCCTCCAACTGTAGTTCCTAGTCACGAACAAAACCACAATGTATACTCGGTATTATAAGTGCGTATTCACCATCCAACCGTAGTTCTTTGTCATATACATAACCACATGGATGCCTACAGTATACTCGGTATTACACCTGCTTATTCACCATCCAACCGTAGTTCCTAGTCATATATAAACGCCACATGGATGCTTTAATGTATACTCGGTATTACACCTGCTTATTCACCATCCAACCGTAGTTCTTTGTCATATACATAACCACATGGATGCCTACAGTATACTCGGTATTACACCTGCTTATTCACCATCCAACCGTAGTTCCTAGTCATATATAAACACCACATGGATGCTTTAATGTATACTCGGTATTACACCTGCTTATTCACCATCCAACCGTAGTTCTTTGTCATATACATAACCACATGTAAGCCTACAGTATACTCGGTATTACACCTGCTTATTCCTCATCCAATCGTAGTTCCTAGTCATATATAAACACCACATGGATGCTTTAATGTATACTCGGTATTACACCTGCTTATTCACCATCCAACCGTAGTTCTTTGTCATATACATAACCACATGGATGCCTACAGTATACTCGGTATTACACCTGCTTATTCACCATCCAAGCGTAGTTCCTAGTCATATGTAAACACCACATGGATGCATTAATGTATAATCGGTATTATACCTGCTTATTTACCATCCAACCGTAGTTCCTATTCATATATAAACACCACATGTATGCTTTAATGTACACTCGGTATTACACCTGCTTATTCACCATCTAACCGTAGTTCCCATTCATATACAAAACCACATGTATGCCCCTACTCTAATCTCGAAGTTATAACATTTCGCTTTATTGTTTACACATTTTAATTTTTTTTAAATTTATGTTGCTTCAAGGTAGAATTTGTATTTAAAAACAATTCGATAAAATTTCCAACCTCATGGCTGTGGAAACAAACCGATACTATTTATATGTTAAGATATAAAAATTAAAATAACAAAATTGTATTACTATGTCATCAATTCCATAATACGTCCAACCTCATTACTGTGAAACAAACCGATACTATTTATTTGTTAAGATATAAAATTAATACAACAAAATTTTATTACTATGTCATCAATTCGATAAAACTTCCAACCTCATGACTGTGGAAACAAACCGATACTATTTATTTGTTAAGATATACAAATTAGAATAACAAAATTGTATTACAATGTCATTTGTAATGTGATGTAAACCAATGTAACGTAATTTATGTTTTTTTTTTAACTCTGATGTTTGCAAACTACAGAGCTTGACTTTGCATGGACGTAAAGTCTTGAGTGCGACTTTATAGCTGCAGACAGCTTCATGTTTGTGACTAGCTCATTGCTATAGAGTTGCAAGTGAACCCTCCTAGAATGCTTATGTCATCAAGTAAATCTCTTAAAGTATTACATACTATAGAATTACAGATGAAGTTATTGTAATGATGTACTGAGATAAGCCAAAAAGGCTTTTATGAAATTTCAAGAATAATGTTGGTGTTAATCCAAACACAAAAACTTTTATCCAATATTTTCTTTGTAATTATTGGCAAATTGTAATTTAATATAAATTCATAAATATTTCTTCTAGCTTTCTATACAGATCAAATTAAAGTGTACAACTACTGTCCGTTATATTTGAAAAACAATTAATCTCATAATTGGAAATATATCTACTTTATTTTCATTGTTAGCTACAGATTTCGAAAATCAAGAAATCGTTAGGATTTTTTAAACAAAATCTTTGATAACAATATCATCCAAAACGCTTATAATAAAATGAAAAACCAAAATTACCAACTTTACTAAAATTATCTATTTACTAAAATGTAAACAAAATTTATAAGTATAATATTCACTTGCAGAGTATCTGTCCTTCATAAGGGGTTGACGAATATTAGTATTGATTTAATTTGTATTTGTTCTTAGATTGAATTTAATTTTCTGAAATTAAATATCAATAAATATATCAAAATATAGTTTTGATACCTACCATTGAGTGAGCCCTCAAGGACAGTGAGTAGTTACTTGCGCCACTTTGGCAAAAAAGTGGTGGGGGAAGTAGGCCTATGACGTACTAACCTAAGCTAGCCATAATGCATCTAACATAACCTACCCCTAGGTGTGGGGGTGATCTCAGCTACGTTCAGGACCTTCCCCGTGGGTAGCTCCGGTGGTGGAATCGGGGTTGGGAGTAGTTTTTCGAAAAATGTTGTAATTATGTGTGTTTAGACTGATAGGGTGAGTTTAGAGTGTATTATTGCTAGAGTTGGGGGTGGGTTCACCTTGGGGTAGTTTTAAATAATATATGAAATTGCCAAAAATCGATCGGTTGGATCAAATGACTAAACAACCGTATGGGATATGTTTAGAGTCCTTTATGGACTGTTGCGGGGTTGGGTTCACCTAGTGTAGTTTTCAGATTGCTAAAAATTATCGGTCTCTGGAGTAGTTGTCTTAGGTAACAGTCACCCACAAACCAAGCCTTAGTTAAAGCCACCTAGGAGCACGGCCTCAGGTAAAGCTAACATGGAGCAGGGCCTCAGGTGAAGCCATCCCGAAGATTGCACCTAGGAAAAGTAGCCCTGGAATCTAGCCGTAGGTAAAGCTACCTTGGAGTTAGGCCTTAGGTAAAGCTTCATTGGAGACAGACTTTAGGTAAAGCAGTCAGCCCTTAAGTAAAGTTACCCAAGAGTCAGGCCTTAGGTTCAGTTATGTTGCTATATCAATTACAGCCTCTGACAAAGACAAATATCTCCATCAATTCTTGGATAAAGCTACCTTGGAGTAGGGTCTTAGGTAAAGTCACCCAGGAATCGTGCTTGAGGAAAAGCCACCCAGGAGCTAAACCTTAGGTATAGCCTCCATAGAGCACGGACTCAGGTAAAAACCATCCAGAAGCCAGCCCTTAAGTAAACCCACCCTGGAGAAAGGCCTTAGGTAGATTCACACTAGAGACAGTAAAGGCGCTGTGGAGTCAAGCCTTATTTAAATCCTCTCTGGAGCCAGACATTAGGTAAAGCTACCCAAGAGTCGGGCCATAGGTTAATCAACCTGGTAGTCAGACCTTAGGAAAAGTCATGCCTGAGGGCAGGTCTCAGGTAAAGCCTCTCTGGAAACATACCAAATTTAAAGCTACCTTGAAGCATGACCTCAGGTAAAGCCAACACGAAGCCAGCCCTTAAGTAAAGCCACCCTGGACAGAAGCCTTAGGTAAATTCGCACTAGAATCAGGCCTTAAGTGAGGTTGGTTTTAATAATATATAAAATTGCCAAAAAATAATCGGTTAGATCAAATGACCAACGTTCCCACTAAACAACTGTCTTACGCTAAGTTTAACCGACACACATACACGAAGTTCAAACGAACAACATTTACACCAAGTTCAAATAGACAACAAGCTGTGCGGGGAGTCGACCTATCACATTGCAGGGGCTCGGTAGGCCTACGTAACACAACGCATACGGTCGCAGTAAGACGTGCAGGCTTACATACCATGTTAAACCAACATGCAATATAGCCCATATACTGTGTTAAACCAACATACATGTAAGCCTACATACATACTATGCTAAGCCGACATACATGAATCCCTACATGGACCTGCTATGTCGGTAAACCACTGGCCTAAGCCTCTATGATCTGAGCCTAACACACATTTACACCTCATCTATCAGGTAGAGCCTCAGGCAGGCAACCGTATAGTTCATATGGGAAGTACTATATGGTATAGCTAACAATGCATACCACCATAGCTGTGTAAAGGCGGCTACCAATGCATAACCTATCACGCCCACATAGATGACGGTCAACAAATATTACAATATAATTTAAAAAAGTCACGCAACTTATATACATACATTGCTAAGCCAACATTCATGTTAACCTATATAGGCATATATACTATGTTAAGCCAGCATGCAATATACTCTAAATAGCCATATATACGCTGTTAAACAAATATGCATTTAAACCTACAGAAATACTATGCTAAGCCAACATGCATGCTATCATACCTAGGCGTATATACTATGTTAGGCCTACACACATGATAGCCTACATACTGTGTTAAACAAACATGTGTGTAAGCCTGCATACATATTATGCTAAGCCGACATGGGCCTACAAATTATAACACATTATATCCAATGCATAGTTTAGCTAATGGATATCACGCAGTATCCGACGAGTAGCTTGACTACAAGTTGCCCACAAATTACCACATAATACCTGATACATAGCTAGGTTAATCATTAACACATAGTATCCGACGTGTAGCTTGACAATGGGTTAACATATAGTATCCAGTGGCCTCGCTAATGATTAACACATAGTATCCGATGCTGAGCTTGACTATAGGTTATCACAAATTATCAGACGTGTAGCTTGACTAGTGGTTAACACATCCATTCCATAGGCTGGCTAATGTTCAAAATATAGTATCCAGTGCTTAGCTAGGCTAATGGTTAACTAATATTTTGCTTGACTATGGGTTAACACATAATATCCGAAGTGAACCTTGACTAATGGTTAACACATAATATCCGATGTGTAGCTTGACTGGTGGTTAACACATAGTAGCCGATGTGTATCCTAACTAGTGGTTAACACATAATATCCCATGTGTAGCTTGACTAGTGGTTAACACATAATATCCAATGCATAGTTTGACTAGTGGTTAACACACAATATATCCAAACCATAGCTTGACTATGGGTTAACACATCGTATCCGATGAGAAGTTGGAATACAAGTTAACACATAATATCCAATGCATAGCCTGGCTAATGACCAACATATAGTATCCGATGCATACCTGGGCTAATGGTTTACTAATGGTTAGCGCGACTAAGGGTTAACACATAATATCCAATGCATAGCCTGACTAGGGCTAACACATAGTATCCGATGCATAGCTTGACTAGGATTTAACACATCGTATCCGATGAGAAATTTGAATACAAGTTAACACATAATATCCAATGCATAGCTTGACTATGGTTTAACACATAGCAACCGATGATTAGAACGACTACAAGTTAACACATAATATAAAGTGCATAGCCAGGCTAATGGTTAACACATAGTAGAAGATGTGTAGCCATACTAATCGTTAAAACATAATATCCAATGCATAGCTTGACTATGGTTTAACACAAAGTATCCGTTGAATAGGTTGAATACAAACTAACACATAGTATCCATTGCATAGTTTGGCTAATGTTCACCACATAGTACCCGATGTAGAGTTTGGCTAATGGTTATCATATAGTATCTGATAAATAGCTAGGCCAATAGTTAACACATAGTAGCTGATGCATAGCCTAACTAGGGCCATCATATAGTAACCGAGGCATAGATTGAGTAATGGTTAACACATGGTATCCAAAGCATAACTTGACTAGGGGTAACAAATAATGTCCGATGGATAGTTTGACTACAAGGTAACACATAATATTCGATGCGTAGCTTAGCTAATGGTTAAAACATAGTATCTGATGCATAGCTATTCTAATGCGTAACACATAGTAGCCGATGCATAGCTTGACTAGGGCTATCAAATAGAGTGACTATGGGTTATCACATAGTATCCGATGAGAGGCCTTGAATACAAGTTAACATATAATATTAAATGCATTGCTTGGGTAATGTTCAACATATAGTTTTCCTACATTCTGTGTTAAGCCAATATGTATGCTAAGCCGACATAGATGAGTCCCTAGCCGCGTACATGCAAGGGGCTTCCAAAACTTGATACACAATCGCTGTAAATACTATGCCGCTCAACAAACAGATTAATCATCAGCAACTAGACACAGATCTACGACAATGCAAGAGTAACCTTAAGTGTAACCCACACCTTGACAACAGATACGTAGCCTGACAACAGATACCTAGCCTGACAACAGATAAATAGCATGACGACGGATACATTGCCTGACAACCGATACCTAACCTGACAACAAATACCTAACCTGAAAATAAAACATAGCCTGACAACAGAGCTAGATCTAATGAACAATGTTTCAACTAAACAACATTAAAAACTGTCTCTTGCCCCGTTTAAACGACCAACTTACACGAAGTTCAAACCAACAACACTCACTCCTGGTTCAAAAGGGTTATGGTTAGTGATGGCACCGGCAAAAGCCTTTATGATCTGAGCCTTAGGCCCTAGACATAATTATAGCTACCAACGCATATCACTATATCTATGTAGAAACTGTTATCCACCGGCCAAAGCGTATATGATTTGAGCTTTACACATATTGTCCAGGTATGTTGTATCAATTACACCCTCTCGACCCGTGGACTAGGACAATAGTTACGTAAACACCTCAATAAATTCTTAGGTAAAAGGTACCGTGGAATCAGACCTTAGGTAAAGTCATCTTGGAGTCAGGTCGTAGGTAAAGCCACCCAGGAGCCAGATCTTAGGTAAAGCTACCTTGGAGTAGGGCCTTAGGTAAAGCCACTATGGAGAAAGGCCTTAGGTAAAACCATCCCGAAGTCAGGCCTTAGGTAAAGCTACCTAGGAATCAGGCCTTATTTGAAGCCTCTTTGGAGCTAGACTTTAGGTAAAGCTACCTTAGAGTCAGCCCTTAAGTAAAGCTACCACGGAGTCAAACCATAGGTAAAGCCATCTGGGACTGTTTAGCTACGTAAAACAGCTATCAATGCATGCCCAATCTCAATAGGTACGTAAAGGCAGCTACCACTAAACAATAGCTACGTAAAATCTGTTACCAACCCATGACTAAAGTATATAGTTACTCAAAGACCTCTACCAACACATGGCCAAAGGCAATAGTTACATATAGACATCTACCAATGCGTACTATATCACAATAGTTACGCTAAAACGGCTATCGATGCTCGTCTTATCATAATAGTTACTTAAGGTGTAAAATAACAGCAGTAAACTCTGGATATACAGGTAAGACTTTATTAACGAATATTTAAACTATGATATTTTGAACAATTACTCCAGGTTCAGAAATAGCCGTTAGCGTCTGTCTACGCGTTTCCTACATATGGGGCTCCTCTGCACCTTTTCAGCAAACTCGTTGCAATAAACGTGACCGCAGGGTATGGTGACAGTGCATGGTGGTCTTCCTAAGCAGACAGCGCAGTCCGCTATACGATAGCCGCCTCCTTCAATCTGCTCTCCTGAACTTCTCTGTTTCAACATACATACAAAGGGGATAATTTATATTTTTGTACACGAATAGTATAAATATAGGTATCACTACAAATCGTAACACTTACGACCATGTATGGAGGGTCTCGCTCGGCCATTGGATATGAAGTCCCAGTCTGGCTGCCATTTCCAACAGAAGATTTCCTCTTCTATTTGTGCGCGGCATTCCCCATTCTACCGCTCTGGCGTTGAAATCTCCGGCCATTATGATTTTTCCACCCACCTCTCTCACTGAATCCTCCATATTATTCAATTTTTCGTGGTAAATGTTGATACTATCGTTTGGAGAGAAGTAGCAGCTGACGAATGTCAAGTCTCCACTTGTAATCCAAACATAGCCAGTCTTACTTATCGGAAACTTCCGCAGGTCCGTAATCCAGATTACTGCCATTCCAGATTCATCCTTTTGCCATGCTGATTTCCCTTTATGACGGTACGGCTCGCTGATGATCGCTACGTCGATTCCTGTTTCCAGTACCAACTGATCGATCAATCCATCAGCAGCCCGACATCGGTTGAGGTTACCTTGCAGCACCTTCATGCAGGTTTGCCCTTGCCTTTTTTAAAGCGAGAGCCTCTCGAAAAACTTTACAGGATCCCGATCCTGATACATGGTTTAGCGGGATATCCTTGTAGCCTTTTTCAGTACAAAGGATACAACGTGCTTCTGTCTTACATTGTGCCGCCTTGTGGTCTCTGTGTCCACACCTCCAGCACGTGTCGCTTCTATCAGGACCCTTGCAGTCGCTTCTCACGTGACCATATTGGAGACATCTGTAGCAGCGACGAACCTCGACTCTTCGTCTGATTCTAGCAGACACCCATTCTACTTTAACTTTGCCTTTCTTTAGAATTTTGATGCCCTGTGCCTCTTGTAGCTCTACAATTGCCAGACATTGTTCTCTTCGGTTAGGGCCAAGAATGGAGACCTTTATCTCCCCTTCAACCTCTTCCCGGTCAAGGGCCTCTTTAACCTCCTCTTCAGAAGTGTAAGAATCAAGGTCCAGAATCTCCAGCCTCATCTTCGGGATCAGGCTACGGACCTCTCCGCTCTCTCCTATCGCCGTTTCGATGGCGGTTTGGAGCGCTGTCTGGTCTCTGCAACTATTGAGTTCCAGCAAAACTCCACCCTCCGTCGTTTTCCTGATGCCGCGAATCACCGCACCACTGTCTTCTGGCGGCACATCTTTCCTCATTGCACCTAGGATTTCCGCATAGCTCTTTCCAGCGGAAGCCTTAATAACTAAGGCGTTCCTTCTTGGTCTTCCCTCTTTCTTCGCCTTATTGGACAATCGGCTGTCTTGCTGCCGTATGATAGGCGTCAACACGCGCTGCTGCGTTTCTTGTACTTTCTTTGCCTTGCCCTTCTTCTTACTGGCCACTATATTCCATTTCTCGGTTTTTGCCGATTCCTGGATGTTAGTATCCATCGCCTCCTGGCTGTTTGTTGACTCCCTTGGGCACTTTCGTGGAGGTAGGTTTCGTCTACCAGGGCTACTTCCTACAGACACAGATGCCCTCTCTGCTAGAGTCCAGATTGCATTCTGTCGTGAAATTCTACAGGCACGAAGCACCTCCAGACCATCCTCTAGTTTGACGAGTCCATTATTGATAGCCATGTTCACATTTTTCTGTTTTGCAACAGATTCCGTCATAGTACGTAGGATAGCGCTAATAGCTCTGATTTGCTCCTCCTCGCTCTTATCTGCCTCGCTGATCTGTAATTTCAGCCTTGTGACCTCAGAGGATTCGGCCTCTGAAATAAAGCTTTGCAAATCTGTTCTGACTTCGGCGTCCACAGCACGTTCAGGAACATCATCAAATGGATCCGCTACCTTACTTCTCTCCAATTTTCTTGTTAGAGGCGGAGTCCTTATTGTGCTCGTGCTTTTCTTAAACCGGTCTTTTTCTTTTTCTGCACTTGTAGCTTGCGTCAGGGCCAAGTGTTCCACCCGTTTCGAAGAATTGCAGTCATGGGCTAACGACCCAGGTGTGGCCTGCTCAGTCACCTCCACCTATGCCGGTACTGGGGATCCGACTCCCTGCACCGTAAAAGATATCTCCTTCTCACTACTCATATTTGGTTTATTTTCGGGGTTCCCTCCCCTATCTTGTTTTGGTTCATCCTGGCTATTTTATTTCACCAGTACCCGAAGTGCAAGCATAACGAGCGTTCCCCTATCCACCACCTGGGGAGGCGCCCGATAGCAGACAAGCAACTGCCACGGGAAGAGAATGATATTATTAGTGTTAGTATTTATTGCTATGGGAATGAAATTATTGATGTTAGTAGTTATTCCTAAGAGAATGATATTACTAGTGTTAGTATTTATTGCTATGAGAATGAAATTATTGATATTAGTAGTTATTGCTATAGAAATGGTATTAATATTGTTAGTAGTTATTGCTGAGAGAATGTTATTATTAGTGTTTGTAGTTATTGATAAGATAATAATATTATTTGTATTAGTAGTTATTGCTAAGAGAATGATATTAATAGTGTTAGTATTGATTGCTAAGGCAATTATGTTATTAGTGTTAGTGTTATTGCTAAGAGAATGATATTATTAGTGTTAGTAGTTATTGCTAAGAGAATGTAATATTATTAGTGTTAGTAGTTATTGCTAAGAGAAAGGTATTATTAGTGTTTGTAGTTATTGATAAGAGAATGATATTATTAGTGTTAGTAGTTATTGCTAAGATATTGATATTATAAATGTTAGTAGTTATTGCTAAGAGAATCATATTAATATTGTTAGTAGTAATTGCTAAGAGAATGATATTATTAGTGTTAGAAGTTATTGCTAAGACAATGATATTATTAATGTTAGTAGTTATTGATAAGAGAATGATATTATTAATGTTAGTAGATATTGATAATACAATGATATTATTAGTTTTAGTAGTTATTGCTATGACAATCATATTATTAGTGTTAGTAGTTAGTGCTAAGAGAATGATATTAATATTGTTAGTAGTTATTGCTAAGAGAATGATATTATTAATGTTAGTAGATATTGCTAATACAATGATATTATTAGTTTTTTTTTTTTTTTCTTTTTTTTTTTTTTTTTCTTTGGAGGTTGGAATGCATTTACGCACCATCAAGTCTGCCCTGACAGACCTGGTGTGTGGGACTCCTGGCGAATACCCACTAAACCCTTCCTCCTTTCCGGCCCTTTGTAGATCTGTCCAGGGTATCACTGTATTAGCATTCTTCCTGGTCAGAGGGCCCTTTATTAACCCCAGTGGTTTCTATTTCTGAAAATGAGTGTATTTGGCCTGATCACTGATCTTGACCTCGACCATCTTCTTGTCTCATTTTACTCCGTAGTATGCTCTCGATATATGTCGCTATCTCCATCCAGTTGGATGCACTCCACAGCATCTTGCCCACTATGTTGTCCGGGTCTATTGGCCCGACGTTGCTTTCCAGCGTTGTTCTCTCAGATTGCCATCTTCTGCACACAAAGAAGGTGTGTTCGGGGTTATCGGGTGACCCTTCCCCACAATGGGAGCAATTTGGATTGTTCACCTTTCACATTTTATATAAATAGGTCCGAAAGCAACCGTGTCCTGTCAAGAACTGTGTAGTGTAGAAGTTTACCTCTCCATGCTGCCTGTTAGTCCAACTGGATAGGTTTTTGATTAGTCTGGCTGTCCATCTTCCGGTGAGGTCTGCAGACCATCTTTCCTGCCACTTGGTCATCGTCGTTCTTCTCGCTTCCTTTTGGTTTTCCCTATCGTCCGTATTTTTTCGTCGCTCCGCAATGGTCTTCTTTTCTAGTGCCAGCAGATCAATAGGAATTATTCCCGCCACTACTAGAGCGGCCGATTCCGAGACCGTTCGATAAGAACACGCCACTCTTAGTGCCCCTTTTCTCTGCACTGAGGCCATCCATCTTCTATTCCTCTCGGTTTTGAGGGCACCTGCCCAAATTTCCGCTCCGTACAGCATTATAGATTGCGCCACGGATATCAGAAGACGGCGTCTGCTCTGTGTAGGGCCCCTAACATTAGCCAGAAGCCTACTCATAGCTGTTGTGACTCTGATCGCTTTCTCAGCTGCGCATTTAACATGATTTTGAAAGCTCAGCTTCCTATCAATCATGATACCTAAGTACCTAATGGCATTTTTAACCGCTATTTTTTCCTCTCCCACAAGCATCTCAGGGCTAGGAGTAAGGTGTCTCTTGGATATCAGAACTATCTCAGTTTTTTCCAGAGCCAAGCGTAGACCATGCTCCATCATCCAGCTGTTAACACGACGCATTACTTGGGCCAGTCGCAATTGGGCGAGCTCTTGGTTTCTCGCTATAATGATCGCAGCAATGTCGTCTGCGTATCCCACCAGGAAAGTTCCATCTGGCATTGTTATACGCAAAATGCTGTCGTAATTTGCATTCCAGAGGTCCGGGCCAAGAATGGAGCCTTGAGCTGCTCCTGCTGTTACTCTCTTCCTTCTAGGTCCATCTGAAGTCTCGTATATCAGATACCGGTTGTTAAGGTAGTCTCGTACTATCCGTAGGAGGTACTCAGGCAGAGCGAATGTCTTCTCCAGGGCATACAGTATGTCTTTCCATCTCGCTGTGTTGAAGGCATTACGTACGTCTAGGGTAACCAGAAGGCACACAGGTCTTGAAAAGTGGTTACCTACCTCGACTATTTTAGCAGCATCAACTACGGTTCTAATAGCATCAATAGTTGACTTGCCCTTCCTAAAGCCAAACTGTCTCTCAGAAAGATCCCCTGCATCGCGGAAGGCCGAAAGCAGCCGTGGCCTAATAAGTTTTTCTAGCAATTTTCCAGCCGCATCCAACATGCACAGCGGTCTGTATGAAGACGGAGAATCTAAGTTCCCCTTGCCTTTGTTAATCAGGACCAATCTTGCTACCTTCCAACGGGGACTAAATACGCCAGTTTTCAGGCAGTGGTTGTACATGTTGAGTAATACGTGCGGGTGAGTTCTCACTACGGCTTTAAGGACCTCCGAAGGGATTCCATCCGGTCCCGGAGCCTTGTTATTTTGGAGGGAGTTGGCTGCTGTCCATAGTTCTTTCTCTGTGAAGAGCGGGAAATCTTTCCCTCCGGTTTTCCTCTTTAAAATCTGACCGACAGGGTGAGAAGGGAACAAACCATCTACTATAGTTTTCATCTGTGCCGCATTCAAAGGTCCTCTTGGAGTGAATGAATTTAGCTTTTTCATTACCAGCTTATATCCCAGGCCCCAGGGGTCACTATTTAGATCTTCCCGAAGGTCCTCCCAGCATCGCCTTTGGCTCTCTCTAATTGCTCTACGGAGTTCACTCTTTGCCGTCTTGCATTCCAGTGTCTCTTCATAGGCCACACCCTGTCCCCTTCGCCTTGCTCGTTGAGCTAAGCGTCTCGTTCTAAGACACTTTCTCCTTAATATAGCTATCTCCTCAGTCCACCAATATACTGGATTTCTATTTCCTGTAGGGAATCGCTTTTGTGGGATAGCCACCTTGCAGGCTCTTTGAATGATGTTCATTGTTGCGTCTACTACAGCTTCAGCGTGCCTGTGCCTTTTTGTTGTTTGACCCATTTCCATGGCATCCAATTGGGAACCCTGCAGGACCTCCGAGAATCTGTCCTGGTCCATACGGGCGACATTCCACCTGCTTCTTCTCAGTGTTTTCAGCCGTCTCTTTGATTTCTCAGGGTTGATGCTGATTGAGATATACTGGTGATAGCTCGCCGTGTAGTCCTCCATAACTACCCAGTCCTGAATTCTAGGGACTAAAGTCTCTGAAGCTAAGGTAATATCGATAATACTACCTCTATATCCTGGTCGCCGGAAGGTAGTCGTGTTACCTGTGTTAAGGATGACGAGTCCCAGTCTTGATGCCATTTCGGTCACGCGTTTGCCTCTAGAGTTAGTTATATCTGCCCCCCATTCTGTAGCCCTCGCGTTGAAATCTCCTCCAACAATGATGTTACCTTCCATTGCCTGTAGTCCGTCCTCTAGCTGGTCCATCTTTTGGCGGAAGTCTCCGATGGACTCATTGGGAGTTAGGTACACGCTGACGTATGTAACATTGTTGCTTTTAACCCATACATAGCCGTTACCAGAGCCATGACTATCAATGGCAAGATTCCCTTCAGGTATCCAAATAGCTGCGGTTCCCAAGCTGTCCGAAAACCACGTAGGTGATGCCAAGTCCTTATACTGCTCACTTATTATTATAATGTCAGCCTTATGTTCCAATCGAAGTTGCGAAAGAAGATCATTAGCCAGTCTCCCTCTGCCCAGATTTCCTTGGATAATCCGTCTAGCCATTCTTTTTTAGTTTTTCGGCTTCCAACGCTTGGCGGAACACTATACATTTCCCAGATCCGGAGACGTGTTTTGTCTTGTCCACATCCAGATTCATATCCGCGCACAGCATGCAATAAGGTTCCTGCTGACAGTCTTTGACCTGATGTTCGCTGTTGCCACATTTAAAACATAAACCTTGCCTATCAGGTCCGTTGCATTTTCCAGTCTTATGCCCATAGCCGAGACACTTCCAGCAACGTGTTACCTCAATCCTCAACCTGATTCTACAGCTGACATAGCCAATTTTAATCCTATTATTCTTTAAAAGAATGCCTGATTCTGCCTCGCTTGAAACAACAATAGCCATCTTCTGCCCTCTATCATTTGCTGCTGTTACGTAAATCTTGCGTTCGTCATTGCTATTTAGTAAATTACGAGCGAGGGCTTCCTTTACGTCCTTCTCTTCTGTCATTGAGTCTAGGTCTCTAATCTCTATTGTTACCTTCGGGACTAGGTGTTGTATATTCCCTACTTCCCCAATTGCATCTGTTATAGTTTTGTTGAATTCATCGATATTTTCCACCCTGCCAGACATCTCAAAGAGGACATCCCCTGCTCTCGTTTTCCTTATGGATTTTATGCCCGCATTTAAGTCCTCAGGCTTTACCTTGTCGTGGAAGACGCGTAAAACATCTGCAAAAGATTTCCCACTGACAGGCTTAATAAGTACTGCCTCTGAGCGTGGTTTATTTCTTACTTTCTTCCTTCTTATTTGACCTGGAGTCATTAGATTGGATTCCATGTCCAGTTCCAACTGATTCTGCCTTCTAGCTGCAACGTGTTTGCGGGTTTGAACTACCGTCCACTGGCCGCCATTCTCATTCTCTTTATGAGAAGAAGGATTCTCATTAGTAGCCCTTGTGATGGGGGTGGACTCTGTAGAGTTCTTAGGCCTTGTGCCATCTACTCTCGAGGGGCCATCTTCTTGTCTTACTCCTTCTCTGTGTTTTTTCCCTAGACCCTGTTGAAGGGGACTCGAAGCCACTCTTTTCTTTCCTTCCCCTGTGTGTGGAGAATTATCATTTTGTGCCTCTTCTTCTTTTAGGAAGAATTCAGCCCTCTCCCGTGATCTCTTTAGTGTTATATTATTAGTGTTAGTACTTATTGCTATGACAATGATATTATTAGTGTTAGTAGTTATTGCTAGAGAATGATATTAATAGTGTTAGTAGTTATTGCTAAGAGAATGATATTAATAGTGTTAGTAGTTATTGCTAAGAGAACGATATTATTAGTGTTAGTAGTTATTGCTAAGAGAATGATATTATTAATGTTAGTAGTTATTGCTAATACAATGATATTATTAGTGTTAGTAGCTATTGCTATGACAATGATATTATTAGTGTTAGTAGTTATTGCTAAGAGAATGATATTAATAGTGTTAGTAGTTATTGCTAAGAGAACGATATTATTAGTGTTAGTAGTTATTGCTAAGAGAATGATATTATTAGTGTTTGTAGTTATTGCTAAGATAATAATATTATTTGCATTTGTAGTTATTGCTAAGAGAATGATATTATTAGTGTTAGTTGTTATTGCTAAGAGAATGTAATATTATTAATGTTAGTAGTTATTGCTAAAAGAATGGCATTATTAGTGTTAGTAGTTATTGCTAACAGAATGATATTATTAGTGTTAGTAGTTATTGCTAAGATGATGATATTAAAAATGTTAGTAGTTATTGCTAAGAGAATCATATTAATATTGTTAGTAGTTATTGCTAAGAGAATGATATTATTAGTGTTAGTAGTTAATAATAAGGCAATGATATTGTTAGTGTTAGTAGTAATTGCTAAGAGATTGATATTATTAGTGTTAGTAGTTATTGCTAAGAGAATGATCGTTGGTAAGTCGTTGGAATCGATTATTATCGTTGGTAAGTAGTTATTGCTAAGATAATGATATTAATATTGTTAATATTTATTGCTATGGGAATGATATTAATATTGTTAGTAGTTATTGCTAAGAGAATGATATTATTAGTGTTAGTAGTTATTGCTAAGAGCATGATATTAATATTGTTAGCAGCTATGATATGGGAATGATATTAATATTGTTAGTAGTTATTGCTAAGAGAATGATATTATTAGTGTTAGTATTTATTGCTATGGGAATGAAATTATTGATGTTAGTAATTATTCCTGAGAGAATGATATTATTAGTGTTAGTATTTATTGCTATGAGAATGAAATTATTGATGTTAGTAGTAATTGCTAAGAGAATGATATTATTAGTATTAGTAGTTAATGCTAAGGCCATGATATTATTAGTGTTAGTAGTTATTGCTAAGAGAATGATATTATTAGTGTTAGTAGTTAATGCTAATGCAATGATATTAATTGTGTTAGTAGTTATTGCTAAGAGAATGGTTTTATTAGTGTTAGTAGTTATTGCTAAGAAAATGATATTGTTAATGTTAGTAGTTATTGCTAAGAGAATGATATTATTAATGTTAGTAGTTATTGATAATACAATGATATTATTAGTGTTAGTAGTTATTGCTATGACAATGATATTATTAGTGTTAGTAGTTATTGCTAAGAGAATGATATTAATATTGTTAGTAGTTATTGCTAAGAGAATGATATTATTAATGTTAGTAGTTATTGCTATGACAATCATATAATTAGTGTTAGTAGTTATTGCTAAGAGAATGTTATTAATATTGTTAGTAGTTGTTGCTAAGAGAATGATATTATTAATGTTAGTAGTTATTGCTAATACAATCATATTATTAGTGTTAGTAGTGATTGCTATGACAATGATATTATTAGTGTTAGTAGTTATTGCTAAGAGAATGATATTATTAGTGTTAGTAGTTATTGCTAAGAGAATGATATTATTAGTGTTAGTAGTTATTGCAAGGACAATAATATTATTTGTGTTAGTACTTATTGCTAAGAGAATGATATTATTAGTGTTAGTAGTTATTGCTAAGAGAATAATATTATTTGTGTTAGTAGTTATTGCTAAGAGAATGAAATTATTAGTGTTATTAGTTACTGATAAGAGAACGATATTAATAGTGTTAGTAGTTATTGCTAAGAGAACGATATTATTAGTGTTAATAGTTATTGCTAAGAGAATGATATTATTAGTGTTAGTAGTTATTGCTAAGAGAATAATATTATTAGTGTTAGTAGTTATTGCTAAGAGAATGATATTATTAGTGTTAGTAGTTAATGCTGAGGCAATGATATTATTAGTGTTAGTAGTTATTGCTAAGAGAATGGTATTATTAGTGTTAGTAGTTATTGCTAAGAGAATATCGTTGGTAAGTCATTGGAATCGATTATTAACGTTGGTAAGTAGTTATTGCTAAGATAATGATATTATAAATTTTAGTATTTATTGCTAAGAGAATGATATTAATATTGTTAGTAGTTATTGCTAAGAGAATGATATTATTAGTGTTAGTAGTTAAAGCTAAGGCAATGATATTATTAGTGTTAGTAGGTATTGCTAAGAGAATGATATTATTAGTGTTAGTAGTTATTGCTAAGAGAATGATCGTTGGTAAGTCGTTGGAATCGATTATTATAGTTGGTAAGTAGTTATTGCTAAGATAATGATATTATAAATGTTAGTATTTATTTCTAAGAGAATGATATTAATATTGTTAGTAGTTATTGCTATGGGAATGGTATTAATATTGTTAGTAGTTATTGCTAAGAGAATGATATTATTAGTGTTACTAGCTTTTGCTAAGAAAATGATCGTTGGTAAGTCGTTGGAATCGATTATTATCGTTGGTAAGTAGTTATTGCTAAGATAATGATATTATAAATGTTAGTATTTATTGCTAAGAGAATGATATTAATATTGTTAGTAGTTATTGCTAAGAGAATGATATTATTAATGTTAGTCGTTAATGCTAAGGCAATGATATTATTAGTGTTAGTAGTTATTGCTAAGAGAATGATATTATTAGTGTTAGTAGTTAATGCTAATGCAATGATATTATTAGTGTTAGTAGTTATTGCTAAGAGAATGATATTATTAGTGTTAGTAGTTATTGCTAAGAGAATGATCGTTGGTAAGTCGTTTGAATCGATTATTATCGTTGATAAGAAGTTATTGCTAAGGTAATGATATTATAAATGTTAGTAGTTATTGCTAAGAGAATGATATTAATATTGTTAGTAGTTATTGCTAAGAGAATGATATTATTAATGTTAGTAGTTAATGCTAAGGCAATGATATTATTAGTGTTAGTAGTTATTGCTAAGAGATTGATATTATTAGTGTTAGTAGTTAATGCTAATGCAATGATATTATTAGTGTTAGTAGTTATTGCTAAGAGAATGATATTATTAGTGTTAGTAGTTATTGCTAAGAGAATGATCGTTGGTAAGTCGTTGGAATCGATTATTATCGTTGGTAAGTAGTTATTGCTAAGTGTACGATATCATTATTACTGCTATGGCAACTTACATAAACTGGAATATTAATGTTTATTTTAGACTAGTAACAATACTTTTATCTGTTTAATTTAATTATAATATTTTCAAGTTCGTTTACACAATGTTATGTTACGTTTTCATTCTCGGGTAGCCTACGACACCAAAAAGGCTACAACATATAGCCGAATCTCACGTCAGTACCACATTAGCTTAGAAGCCTGCGTGACTTAAGCAGGCCTTTGCTTTTTAAAATTAATAAACTGGCAAATAATTGTTAGGTTTATATATAACTAATATTTTAAACTTTTTTTTTCATGGTCATATTTTTTTTTCCACCACCCTCTGCTTTAAGAATAACCAAATAGATGAAAACCCTACAGCGTGAATCATTATAAACTTTATCAAAGTAATAAGCTATAACGTCCATCTACAGTTGAAGCAGCCTAAATTTTTTTTTTTCTAACTCCGAGTAATGAAAAGTTTTTGTGTGTTTAAAATGATACATTTTTTAAAGTGCTTATTTTGTCTTTGAGCTACGACTATAATTATTGCACTAACAACATAGTAAGAGCTCTTAATTATGTCAACCACTACTCGCGTCTGTCCTACCCCAATCGTCATTTTCTTAAACCTTTTAGGATTGTTTAATTACAATTCTTTTCATATTGTTTACAGAGAAATCAGTTGTGTAGAGTCGTAAAACAGTAGTTACAGTAACTTAGGAATTAATACCTTTTTAATCATGAAATGTTTATTATTTTAATTTATCATTATCCCTCATTTCAGAATAATGCAAGAGTGTTATTAATTACCTACATTCCAGAGAATGTAATTACAGCTAACCAGTAATTGTGGAATTTCTAAACATTTTGCTCTCAAGTTTTGTAAAGACTGTTAATTAAAACAGAATGCATTAGCTAACGCTATCATTCTCTTAGCAATAACTCCTAACGTTAATAATAATCGTGGTTAAAAATTGTACTTTTATTCTAAGTGTACAATGTACCAACGTATCAAAAAATAATACACAAACAATAATCCAAGTTGGTGGTAAAAAAAACTCATATAGATCCTTAAGATATCATTTCTAGATGTGGGAAATTTGGCTCAGAAGCAAATTACTGAATTTAAAGCTATAAATCATTCAGTTCGTATCCGCCCTGGTCTACCCCAACTTTTAAAAATATAAATATTTGAAACAACTATAATGTCGTCTGTTGTTATTCACTTTATTTTCAAGAAAAATGTACGTTAGTGGAATTAAAAGTATTTCAATAACAAATTTGTACAAGATATATATGAGGAGAATGTGAAGTAATAAATTTAATTGAAAAATTCGATGTCTATAGGTAGGATTCGAACTTTATGACTACCTGCTTGAAGTTCAACACACTGACACTTGGCCAACTTGCCAATGTTGGAAATATTATTGTGGAAGAGGTAAGTTCTATGAACAAGTCTATTTTAGTTGATAATGTTAGTGGATTGCAATTATAGATAAAATTGCAATAATGATAGTGGGAATTTGATTGCAATAATGAGTCGTCAATTGGACATGAAATTTTACCACTTAATATGGTGATTCTATGAAATGTAAAAAAAATATTATATTAATTAAATAATTTCTCATTACTAATATACAACAGAATAGCAATCTATAATAAATAAAACTGTAATGAAACTAAAATATTTCTTAGTTGACCTAAGTAGGAATAGACTGTATATGTGTTTATATTACTTTGACTTAATATACACTAAAAACGTAAAATAAAACATGTGTCATAATTAACCAAATTTGTTTGATTAGGTTTACACTCTATGGCAATACCGTCGGCAGTCGTTTGTTAAGATATATATTTCATATATATTTGCCCAAGGTTTTGCTCGTGCTTTAAATCATGTTATCAGGTACGTTCAGTGTCAATCTTACCTGAGTATCTAAGCAAAGTCTACCTTTACTCAGATTTTTATCGACGTAAAGGCATTTGTAACGGGAATGAAAGGTCAATTTTGTTTCTTGTATAATTGGAGGCTAATACAAAACGAGTCACCTGAAAATATCCATGCGTCATCGTTAGAGAGAAACAAGAATTGGTGGAAAATGTTTCGAACAAGTATCGTTTCAGGCTTAATGTGTTAAACTTTCTTCACTTTTAAAGTGATCGGTGTTGCGGTGAAATTACTTGAAATAAAGTTAAAACAGAAGGAATATAAACTGTACCTTGATCTAGGTGTCTGCTCTGGGTTAACGGCTTATATTGTTCGGAGGAAAGTATATTATTTAGGCTGTTTTACAATGATGTAATTTTGTTGGACTGAATAGTAACGTACAATAAAAACCTGTAGATGGCGTGTTGCGTGTTCCTAATCTGCCCACCAGGGTGCGCTAATGGATATTGCCATAATAATAAAATATACATTACACTTTTGTTGCGAAATAATGGGTATTTACCGGAAAATCGGAGGCGTTAGTTTTATTACATGCACTAGTTGGTAAAGTAGGGTAAAGTATTGTTACGAGTGTTTTAGTTTTCGCTGGTTTTTGAAGATTTTATGTGCATTTTTATCTATAAAGAAGAGGAAATGATTATGAATACAACTACTACTCGTACTGTCATAAGCCATACTGATAGTAGAGAATATAAGGGAGATAGTAATGCATCAAGTGTGCTTAATCACGTGACCTACTCGCCAACGGAGTAATACAATTTCCAGAGGGTCTCTCTTTTCCACCCCTTTGTAAGAAACTGGAGGAGTAGATAGGTCTATACACTTATAATCCCGTTTTATCGTTCTCTCACTGCAATGCCTCACTTGTAGTAACGTATTGTGTGCTTCAAAATGAAACGTTATTTATTTACTTTAAAACATATCAATAATATCGTAGTTTCATTGTGACAGGAAAATAACAAATTATAATGGTACTGAACACGAAAAAATAATTGTTAAAAATCAACTGCATTAGATTTATATTACATCTACATGAATAGAAATAAATTTCAACGATTCTAGTTTGTTTACAGATACAAAAAAACTCGACATATAAAGAGTATATTCATAATGTGTCTTCTTTCGAAAAAAACAAAAAAAAAACACTATTTTATTTCTATTTTTGCGAATAAATAAAAATGTATAGAGAAAGTGATTAGCAATGAGGCCATGCAGTGGCGTCAATCGTCTTGTAGTCTGAAGGTACATCACACTTCTAGAACTTAACACATGCCTAGTCGGAAGGATAATGTTCACCTGGTGTTTGAGATAGATACGATTACTGCACCTCGTCAGCAGAGTCGCTTATCTGAAATACACCGGTCTCAACCTCGTTGACGAGACGCTTTTACCCCTTTTAGCAGAACAAAGTATACAAGGTTTATTCAGAACAAGTTTGTCATCTTCATATAAGCCTACGATTTCAATCTATATAATACGTTCTGAATAGATGATAGCTATTCCCCCGGAAAATTACATGTCTTTTATTATCAAACGATGCTTTTTCACATTGTCTGGGTAATGTAAGGTACAGAATGATTTAAGAAATATTACAACCTATGTCTGAGACGAATGAAAATGCAGTTTGTAGTAGTAGATTACTGACGTTCTTCTGAAGTTCTATTCCATCTAATAATTGTACGCACACAAAACGCTTTACTCACATCATAACCACAGTCACTATTTGATGGTCTTTTCAGAATTGTGTACTTAAGGAAAGATCAAGTTCTCGTCGGCTGGCCTGCAAAGAACAGGTTTAAATCCAATAACAGTCGTAATAATCAGTAATCTACAGGCAGTTTTATATCCTAGAGAATGTGGTACTGGTAAGAGTTTTTCAACATCGGATTGCAAAATGCCATTTAGTTATGCAAGCCTTCCGACACAAGTCACCACATCGAAGTAAAATGTTGACATAAACGATGAATAAGCAAGGAAACGTATTTAAAAAATATAATAATATTACCTTATTTGAGCAGCATATTTATTAACATTTACAATATTTGCCAATTATTGTAAAGTAATGCGCTAACTCAATACACGTAGCTTTTTATCTAATATAAGACCATACATTTTCCACAGAATTATACCAACATATACAAACGAAAGTTGATTAAACTCTAAGACTTTGTCGAGAAAATCTTTTTTAAATAAGTCTCTCTCAGATCCTCCAAAGATATCCAATGAATGGTATATTGGCTAGAATAAATTGGATTTAAGAGATACGCACTCAATAACGACTTTTTGAGACGATGGTACTATGGTAGCAATAAGAGCAGACACTGTACACGGATCGATTCAGTGAGAGATTGGAGACTGATTAAAAATGGAGGTATTGGAAAAGCTTTGGAAGTAAAACAAGGATATATTATTTTTTTCCAGGCGAAAAACCTATTGAGGTTATCATCGCCTAACTAAAGTTAAGTTTTTAAAATAAATATTACATAAAACTAATAAAAAAAAACAAAATAGATGTTTAAAACTAATTGTAATTATCTAAAACTGAAGAACCTAACATTATACGAATTTCAAATATTGTTAAATAGATTAAGGTGGCGTCAGAAAGCGAGGACACGGTCGATAGCCGTGACATCGTCTCTTAAAACCACCTTTAAACTAGCTCGAAGATCGTAACGTATATACAAATTTGTCAACTCATTACAATCAAGCAGGATATGCTTGATTGTAATATTGCTTCTACAAAACGGACATAGTGGTGGATCCTCATGTCGCATCAACCATCCATGCGTTAACAAAGAGTGGCCGATGCGAAGTCGAGTAACCACCACTTCCTCCCTACGATTCGAACGAACAGATGTCCTCCATGGTCGGACGGTATTTTTGATGTCCCTCAGCTTGTTTCTATTTACATTTTGCCATTCTTCGTTCCAAACAGTGAATAGTGTAGATTTAACTTTGCATACAAAATCTGATGCCATCACACGTTGTGTCGGTGGCAACATACCTGTAGCTAATTTTGCACCTTCATCTGCTTTAGTGTTTCCGAATATTCCACAGTGACCAGGCACCCAGAGAAATGACACATCGACACCTCGCAATTTTAGCTTGTGTATAGAACACAAGATGTCTCCAACTAAAGGGTACTTAGTGTACATTTCCTGAATAGCCTGGAGAGCACTTTTGGATTCACAACACACAAGATATTTAGATTTTGCAGACGGATATGATCTTAAAGTTTGGAAAATTGCATAAAATTCTGCAGTAAAAACGCTACAGGCTGAGGGCAATCCGTAAGTGAAAGTTTGTCCTTCCGTATAAAATGCACAACCTATCCCATTGTCCAGTTTTGAACCGTCTGTGAATATAGTCACAGTATGTTGGTGAGTTTGTTGAATGTGCAAAAACTCCTGACGATAAATAACGTCAGGAGTATTGTGTTTTAGGTACATGGACAATGAGAAGTCACATTTTGGCTTTTGTATTGTCCATGGAGGGATGTAGCATGATGTTCGTTCGAATATAGGTGGATGTTCTAAATTTAAATTCCTAAAAATGCGCAACGTTCTTATTCCGAAAGGAGCGGTTGAACGTTGACGCACATTGTAACGATCCTCGAGGTGGTTATCAAAAACTGCTATGAATGCCGGATGTTTAGGTTTACTTCGAAGACCAGTGTAATATGAAATTTGTAGCATTTGACGTCGCATAGAGAGAGATGGTTCTCCAGCTTCAACTAGAAGGCTGGAGATTGGGCTTGATCTAAAAGCACCAGTAGAAAGTCTAAGACCAGCGTGATGTATTGAATCCAGGAGTTTCAGATGAATAGGCTATACAGCCGTAATCTATGCGCGATCTTACAACGGCGCGAGAGAAACGGAGCATACAGGTTCTGTCTGCTCCCCAATTTGTACCACTTAGAACTCTCAACATACAAAATATCTTGCTGCACCGGGTCCTCAAATCACGCACATGCTGATTCCATGAAGTCTTTTATCCAATAAAAGACCCAAAAATCTCACATTATCCGCGGTTTGAAGCCGCGTACCATCAAGATAAAGAATAGGTTCCTGGTGTTGCCTGCGACGACTAAATGCTATACACTGGGTCTTCGAAGCCGAAAACTTGAAGCCCGTAGATTTGGTCCACTCTTGCAATTTATTAATTACTAATTGTAAGGATCTTTCCGCTGTTGCCATACTTCTAGCAGCCATATATATATACAAAAATCGTCTACAAACAAGGAACAGTGGACCGGTGACTGTACGTTTGAAGTGACGCTGTTAATGGCGTTTTCTATCTAGAAAACCATAATTAATATTTTTTACTCGTTTTTCTCACATATCTCCTGTTCTTTGCCTCGCCTGTAGTTCGCTTCGCTTTTATCTTCTTTTTCGCACATTTATTCGTATTTTTACATTACTTTCTGAATTGTTTATTTTCTTTCTTTTCTGGCTACACTTACCTTCATTATCTCCAAAAATCCTTTTTTTCTATTATTTTGCATTTCATTCTGACTTTGTTTCTAGGTCTTCCTCTTTACTTTTCTGCTCTTCTCCACAAATTTCTTCCGGTTCTATTATTATATCCCTTTATGTTAACTTTCACTATTTTCTGCACACTTACCACTTTCTTTTTCTCTTATCTGAGAGTCTCTGTTTTTCACTCTGTGTTCACGAATATTATATTCTCGTCCACTTTATCTTACATACGTTTATTACCGTTAATGTCTCTATTACCAACAATAACGTACAACAATAAACATATTTTTAACATAGAAATATCTACGCACCAGATTTTATTTTAAATACGCTGCCTTAACAGTAACAATATTTTAGTAAAGCCCTTATGCCCATTAGACTACAATTAAAAACCCATTATTTTTCTATTAGTTTATTTTAATAATAACTCTACTTGTTGTAGATTTATTCTTCAAATAAATAATTAAAATGAAGTTTAAAGGAAGATCATTCCTTTACCATTGAAATATACATAGAGCTTAGAATGGATAGATTTTTGTAATTAAGAGCTTTCATTGGTTTAAAATAAATATAATTATCATCAACAACGATTTCAAAAATTATTGTTGTTAGATCAAGATTTACATCAAGCATAATTCAATCATTTACAAATGACATTTTATAAAACCATTTACAGGCTTGCAAATGTTTTAATCCTGAACGTATATTTAACAAAAGTAAGGAAATTTTCGTCCTCTATTGTGATCTACATGTGTCTAAAGAAGACGGAGGGCGGTAATACGTGTTACTCCTGACAGCTAACACTGTCGGCCTTAGTTTGATCCATTTCATCTCCTTTGACTTAGTCACTCATTACGCGTCTCTAAAAAATGTGCGAAGAAAATATAAATGTATGAAAAGTAAGACGTTACTCACACATGATAGAAAAATAACCCAGCCGGAGGGAAGTAGAAGAAGAGTATTGAATGGGATATATTATAGTTCGAAAGTGTGAGAGCCATCTTTGGAAATAAATATTTGGTTGAATACGATTTAGTTATAGAATTTAGAACTCCATTAATTTTTGTTTATATCTTTTTATTTCAAATGTAATCCGTTATAGGTCTACTATTTACAATTTAAAAATCTATTTAGTGTGTTTACCCTTTAAATAACGCACGTAAGTCAACATAACAAAAAAGAATATATCAAAATACATAACTCGAAATTACATATATATAAACTTCTAAATATTACATATATATAAACTCAACATACATAAAAAAACTAATTTCGCAAATTTTAATGTTAAAAATATAATCTGGTATGATTATGAAATTTTGCACACGTAATAAATTAAGACTTTTTAATAAATTAGGTGTTGTATTTTAATTAATAATTTGATTAAATTAATGTACATTTAGTTATATTTTTACACTAAAAGCAGTGGTAAATATACCCTTTTCCTTCATTTTTATCGTTATTTTGTGATAGAAAAATAATTACAAATGTCAGAAATAACGTTAAATATCAGCTCAACAGTGCTATTTAAAGCCATATACTCAACAATAACCACCCCGTTCGCTAATTTCTGTTACTTATTTCTGAAAAGTTCGATAAATTCGTCAAACAATTGTTTATTGACATAAAAGTATTAAGGGGAAAACTTTATCCAAGGCGTTTGTAGATAAATGAGAATATAAATTACACCAAGATAGAGACACGGGGGCCTGGGTTTCCCGTCGCAGTTGTGATTTTGTCTTCATCTCACGTAACAGAGAAAGCTACTAAAACTTAGTACACATAACAGTATCTGTATTAAAGCAATGAATGAAAAATAAAACAAATACAAATTCACTTTAAGTCATTCGTCTCTGATTTATTGAATTCTGTGACCAACCATAGTATTTTTTTTAAATCTGGACACGGAACAACTTTCTAGTTAAAACAATGTAACTCAGCATGTAAACATAAACAAACTGGGATACCAGAGTTGATTTTTGTCCAGTAAAAACACTGATATATTTTCAACTTTATAATAACACTTTCAAGTCCATTTCCAAAATAATTAATTTACGTTTTAATAGGCAGGCTACGACATCAAAACGCCGACAAAATATAGCCAAATCGCATGCCAACACCACATTAGCAAAAGCTTCTGCATGACGTGTAATGAAATTTATAAGCGGTGACGTAGTTGTTATGTTTATATGTAATTAATGTAAAGAAACTTTCCTTTCATGGCTAAATATATTAAGTTACTCCATGTTCTGACTGTTTTAAAAAATAACCAAATATATGAAAACACTGCACGGTGTGAATAAATATAAGCCTTTGTAATGTAAATTGCAAGGTAATTAATTATAAATGAAGTATAGTTGAGCCCCAGAGTTTCTTTAAAATTTTGAATTAGGTATTTTATATTTTTAAAATGCTTAGTTGCAACTGGAGCTATGTCTAGAATTAACCTGCTAACATCATAATATTTTCTACCCATAATAGTTAAAGCTACTGAACCTACTCCAGTCGACGAATTCCTTACTCTTGATCATATCAATCACTACTGACCTACCCTAGCCGTCGAACTCTCTAAAGTTTCCATTTTTTTTAAATTACGTTTACAAGATAAATCATTTACTCCTCCTGATAACAAAAATACTATGCTTGCAGACTCTATCAATATATAATTACCTTTCTTACTTTTAATAATAATGAGATTATGATAGTATGAAGCGTTATTATTCTTATTACTTTAGTATATGGTATATGTTTATTTATTATTTAAACTCACGTTTAAAACTCGGATTTTAAACATTGTTTGTAAAAACTGTACCACCTTAACACATAAAATTATTGAAATTATCAATCAGTAGTTTATTTGTTATGAAACGTTTAATATGTGAGGTTTGAAAACTTCAGTGACCCCTATCACTTGAAGGGCTACCAGGCACTAAAAGCCCTGGATGTTTAAGCTATAGAGTAAATTAGAGGGCTTGGTCGGCTCTTGGTTTTCAAAAGGACTTTGGAGAGACCTAAAGTGGAGTAAATGTATGTGAAATTTATAAGAAAACGAAATATTTCCTAGAAGAATGATATAGATAGGATCTATAACTTGATAGGAAATCGAACCGAATTATGTAAGGATAAACTGTTCTAGAGGGCTACGTGGAAGGTTTATGGACCCGAGGTTAGAGATGACACTAGAGGTTTATTATTCTCTTGTCTTGAGATACAGTGACAAAGCGAAACTCTGAAAGGTGGGAAGTATCGAGGAAGCTGGGGTTCCAGTCAGGGCTACTCTGTATGTATATATATATATATATATATATATATATATATATATACCACAATAATTAATATGTTTTGGCCAACAGGTGTAGGGAAGGAATTGGTAGTAATGATAAAACTTACAATTTAGTAGAGATTTGCTGTATAATTTCTTTATTCTAAGCGGTCAAGGTACTCTAAAAATCCTTACACTCAAATGAAGTACATCCATTTTTGTTTGGAAGTAAAATTGAATAATTGACACATAAGCCTGAGGTACAGAGACATAGTTTTTCCGAGGATAAGTGTAAGCGAATATAAAAAAAACTGCAATAACTTCTTTCGAAAATCGATTATTGAGGAAGTAACAAACTTAGAAATGTAAAGCAACGAAAATGTATGATAGAGTTTAAATTTGTCAAAAAACAATTTCCTCAAAATAAGAAACGATTTAAAATAAATCCATAATTAATCCAGACTTTATTGCACTTGCTTAATCTCTCCAGTAAAAAAAAAATTATTATTCATGTCATACAGGTTGTTAGAACGTCCGCCAGGGGCGTTGATGCAATGAGTAGGTTTACGTAACTTTCCTATACGTGAACTGTACGTATAACTCCACAGTAAGGGAAACATTAAACAAGTTGCCTCTTTTGTATAGAGTCTTCCTTTTGTAGTCATGCTTTCAAATAATCCTTTAAAAACCAACTCTAAAAATATAGAATTAACCGTTAAATACGAAAAAACTGATTAATCATAGTTTCAGAGATAGTTTTACTCGAAATATAGTAAACATTTTTTACATGAAAATAAAAGAGCAAATAGTTGTAGTGTAATTCTGATTTTATATAATTTACTAATAAATAAAAGTCAAAATGTAAGATACGCAAATTTTACACTTTATGAAGAAACAAACGTAATTATTATTAAATGTGTTTTATTATCTCAAAATAGAACATATGAAAGGAATTCTCTGACATGAAAGGTATACAATAAGGTGGTTACAAGTTACAGGCAATAAAAGATTACGAGATCTGGTAAGCCGACCGCCACAAATTTTGATTTTGATGGTGCACTTTCTCACAATATATGAGGCTATCAGTACCCTGTGAGGCGTTGTATATGTGGCTTTTGTTCGGAATAGACCCACTATCCCTATAAAGCATTATTACCAACATGGTTAAAGGGAAAATTAATTGTCAACTTTAAAATTACGGTAAGAAGGACAATAACTGTGTCCTTCTATTAATAAAGAATTGAACATGGAAATTCCTTCAAACATATCAAATAGAGGTACGCTATTATGGTGGTGTTGTATAATTCTTCTTGGTGCTACCATATAGTTCTCTTAATGTATCAAAGTAAATTCTGGGTCATTGTGAATTGCAGGTGAAATGCTTTACAAATCAGAGTAGAGGGTTTCGGTTTAGTGTAAGTGATGCCAAAAACTAATAAATAAAAGAGCACAGACGACTTGTTTTTCATTCTTAAACCAATATAAATTCTTGCCGATGACCTCCTGACGACGCTATCTATGTTGAAGAAGTGTACATAAATGTTGAATAGTTATTTTAGAGCGAAGGTTTATGGGTACTTGTTACTAACTATTTTTAACAGATATATGAGTTGGCAGTGATTCAATTTAACCAAACTAGTTCTATTTCATATTATCTAAGCAGATTTTAAGTCGTGGTGGATTGCAAATCAAATTAGAGATTATAAGAGAGAGTGCATACAAGTGAACGAATGTAGGACTACTATAAATGGATCGGAACTATTAAAGTGAACGGGAGTAATCCACTGTCGTCAAAGAATACTCATAACTCTGAATATAAAACTCGGATATACATTTCAGAAAAACTTTAATGTCTGTCTTGACATACGACCCCCTTCTATCTGAGTGATTACTTCTACCGCCAGAGACAACTGTTAAAATGGGCCTTTAGAGAACTAGAACACAATATAAAATATTCTTTTCTGACAGGTTCTTTACCAATTTTATCTCTTTTGATTATTCAGTACAGGAACGTCTGAAATAGGCTTCTATCTACTTGCAGATATATCTTTATGTTTAGACCTTTGCCACCCCCAGAATATTCAAAGAAGTTAGTTCTTTTAAATAAGCTTTGTGTTTGAAGTATTAAAGCAAATATCTTCGACAAACTTGCCAATCAATAGAAATTAGAAATTTATTTCATATAAATCAACAACGTCTGAAACATCGTTACTCGTTATCATAACGGAAGCTATATCTCTAAGCCTTACTTTCAGTGCTAAACTTCGATTAGGGAAGCTAGTCACTCGGTTGAACGTTTTTGTTTAGTGTTAGGCCGCGAACCACTATGAATATTGTAGGATAGGAACAGATTGAGATTATTTCTGATACTACGGTAAGGAAGGACATAATTCATTAGGGGATAAGGGCACTACTCCTCTTCCGAAGGCCTGATGTACCTTGGTGTAAGATTTTGTCCCACCGTTACACCCTCTTTGTTTGAAAAATAAAAAGGAAACGTAGGTAAAATTAGGTAAGCAAAGGTTAACATAAAGATCCTCGAAAGCTCAGTCCTTTGTAACAGATCCAGCATTCAGGAAGTGACTCTGTAGTATGTACAACTGAGAATATTTGATTGCAATACATTTCTCTTCCATACAAAGATCGGAACTCTGTGTTCAACAGTGTCTCACGGAAACATTGTTACGAAAATCACAGGAGTCAAATGTTATCTAAATATATAAACATATACATAATATAAAGAAAGATACTAGGTGAAAATAATGGTCTACATTCAAATTCATTTAAAATTTACTTTGTTATTACATACCTAAAAAATATCAATTTGCACCTAAAATTTAGTGATCATTTCGGGTTTAACCTCATTTACCCATTAATTTATTAATACGGTTTATTTATACACCTTACTAAACACTGTAATAGAAATTTACAAATCCATAAATTTAGCCCCCGTTCAAAAGTACAGCTAAATTCTCTTTACATTAAATATCTCTTTAGAAACCGATATTAACCGATCGGCTGTGTTTCTAGCAATGCATATTCTAAAGGGGATAATGTGTTATCCAACCAATTTCGGCAACATTAACCGATTAGGTCTTAGGGTGGTTATAATATAGCGTTTAAATAAACCAATCCGTTTTTTAAGAATTGTTACTAAATATTTTACTATATTTGTTTGTATTTAATTGCAACATCAGATGTTTCAAAAGAAAAGCGACCAATTGAACTTGGTTCTTGGTCAAACTGTTAGTGTACAGATTTAGGTGAGGAGAGACGGCCTCCGCCTTACCTTAATAATATTTCATTAGTAGGTAATGGAGTGAGCGTTACGTCAGTTTCAGAGGACGCGAGACATGACAGCGGCGGCGGTATCTGTCAGCAAGCATCACCTTTCAGTCTCTGGGGAAATTAGCTACTGTTACTTTACCGCGGCAAGTAGACCCATTTTGTTGTACAATTGTTATTTAGAAAGAAATGTTCGGTGATTTGGATGCCCCTTGTAAACATTTATTCTGTCAAAGGTTTACCTCATCAAATATTAGTAAAACCAAATAGAAGTAATATAAATTTTAATTTTTTCATTTGGTAAACTTTCTATGCATTTAATAAAGTATAGATTCAAATCTGTCTTTTATTTTAGTTACAATATCTTTTGTCTTATATTGGTTTTAAAATAAGATTTAAGGTCTGGATATAACGTAAATAAATAATATCAAACGCAGTAAACACCACTAGTTTTTAATAACTCGGAATACATTTTGGTTACGAAGCAACCATCCACTAAAGTAACAAAAGAAAAACTTGAGGATGGATTAAGGTACTTATTAACTTTGAGGATGGTTGCCAAGCAACAGAACTGAGCATAACCTTTATAAACATTTATTTTGGATATATAATGTTTGTTACTCTTTATATATTTACTACACCTTTGTTTTTTTTTGCTCCTACTTTAATAAAATTAATGTGAAATAATGTTGGTTTACATTGTATTTGGATAAACAGGTATCTCTGGTCTTACAAAAGTAAAATAAAAGAGGCTGTTGTAATTTTCTCACCTTTTTCATATTTCATAATAGCAGCAACATCTGTAACAGACTGTGACGAAAGTTTGGCCTTGATTTCATTTATTGGGACGTATAACAAGTCTCTGCATGTAATGACCCCCTTTAAGAAATTCAAGGATGTATGGGGAGCCACAGACACCTTGACTTGATCCAAGAAGGAGGTCGTTTTTAAGGGAGATCGCGTCTGTTTCTTACTACTAGCAACAAGCAGTGTCCCATTTTGTATTTTTTTGATAGATGAAACAGGACTTCCAGCAGAGAAAGAATTGACTTATTTATAAGAAAAGGAGAAACTCTAGACAAATCCTTTCCATCTTCGGCACTAGAAATTATCATATATGTTGGTGTTGGCAATGCTAGTGACATTGCCACCATCAACTTCTTTCTCAAATCATTTACTTTAGGCTCATCAGGTGAATCCTGACGAATCCTCTTAAGACCAAAACCTTTTGACTTGCTTTTATGATCCATAGAATGCTTTCATCCAGCTATCGTGTCAGACGTTACGTGCGAGACTATAGGAACGGGTACACCCTTGGATCACTTGCGATGATTTCAAACTCCGAGAACTCTGGAGTCTATAGTATTCTCCTTAGGTCGACTGGGTAGACATCAGTCGAGAACTCGTAATACTGTGCACAATCTCCGACACCTGTGCACCGCAGACACTCACTGACCTAGAACCGAAGCGGCTGGTAGACCAGAAACCCCGCTTATGCCTTCGACATACATAGCTTTCTCGGAGGAGCCTGTAACCCCTAGAGAGCGTGTCCTCATGTGGCGGATAGGGGAATGCCTTCAATGGTTCACCATTGGGTGGTAGGAGTGAAATAAAATAATAGCTCCCGCGGACCAACAGGTAGAAGTCCAACCTCTCTAGGCAATGGCACTCACCATGGCTAGTGCAATGAACATATGTGATATTAATGCTACCGCTTTCGGGGTAGCCGACGCGCCGTGCCCTGCAGTCCGGGGGCAATAATGCTACGAGGACACGGGCTCTTAAACAATCCAATGCTATCCCGTCTGAAACAGCTGACGCGTTGTGTCCTGCAACTTAAAACATCTTACAGTTGAACGTTAACGGCACACAGAGAAAGATGGACTTACTCTCATGCCTAATTCACGAAAATAATATCCACATAGCCTGCCTACAAGAGACTAAACTAAATCCAAATCTAAGCCTCCAGATCAAAGGCTACACGATTAGGAGAGACAGAGCAAAAAATCTCGGAGGGGGTCTTGCCTTCCTTGTGAAAACTCCTATTGTCAAGTATGAAGAATTCTCACCAGTTCACAATCTACCTAATGACTCCAATACTGAAGCACATGTTATCAATTTTCTCCTACCCAAATGCACAATAACAATTGTCAACGTATACCATCCTGACAATTCTGTACTTGACTCGGACTTCATTAAACACCTCTTCCCCTCCTCTTCTGGCATCAAACTATTTCTTGGCGATTTCAATGCCAAAAGCCCCTCATGGGGATGCCCCCAACTTGACAGCAAGGGAGAAGATGTTGAGGACCTACTATTGGACTTAGAACTCTCAACTTAAAACACAGTAGAAAACACCTACCTAACAAAAACAAATGGCACGACCTACCCCCTCAATATCACAGCAATTGACTTCTCACACCTCGACCTTGCTGATTGGAAAGTTGTTAAAACCGGCATCAGTGATCACTACCCAGTTATCACTTCTCTCAACCTTGATGTCGATTTTGGACCCCAAAACAACAAATCGTGGAACTTTCGCAAAACTAATTGGGATAGCTTCACAAAAACCCTTGAAACTCATTGCAAACAAATACCAGCAACCCAAAAATTTAGACAATCTCGTTCAAATTTTCACTTGTGGTATACAGAGAGCAGCAAAGCTCTCCATCCCAAGGGGAAAGAGAAAGAACAATTGGGTGCCCTATTGGAAGGATTGTAATATTGACACCTTGATTCACGAAAGAGATATGGCCTGTAATGAACTCGAGAAGAACAGCAACGTTGTAAATAGAAAAAAGCTATTATACATCTGTAAAAAGGTTAAAGAGGAAATTTCCACCTGTAAACGCGACAAATGGGCAGATCTCTGCAACAGGCTAGATCCTAAGAAAGACCAGCCACACTGGAAGGTGATCAAATCCCTTGATACAGGCAGCATCCTACAAAATAATAGCCCCACCTCTAATATTATCACAGACAATGGTAAACCGTCCAAAACTGACAAAGACGCAGCCAACATGCTGGACACACACTATGAGAAAGCAAGCAGACTGAGCTTCCAAAACGAAGACAGAAAACAAAGGAGAAACTACAAGCAAGCCGTACAAAAAAGCAAACGGTTTGAGCAAAAAGACATCTTCACTGATGAGGTAACTTTGGAAGAACTCGACCCCAAAAAGTCTCCAGGTATAGATCTTATCTTCGGCCAAATGGTTAAATACTTTGGAGCGTCTGCCAAGCTTACACTTCTCCAAATCTTCAACTTATCTTGGAAATCACGCAAACTGCCCATTATATGGAAGAAGTCTCTTATTATACCGATTTTGAAACCAGGCAAAGATGCCACCAGCTGTAAGAATTACCGGCCTATCTCCTTAACCAGCATCCTGTAAAAACTAATGGAAAGAATCATCCACACAAGAATCATGAACTGGCTAATCGATCGTAATATTTTACACTTCTACCAAACAGCGTTTAGAGCCAGGCATAGTACAGTAGACCAACTTTTCTACATGGTTCAGTCCATCATCGATGGACTTCAAGAAAAACCCCACAAAAAGATTACCGCTGTCTTCCTTGATCTCTCTGCAGCGTTTGACAGAGTCTGGAGGCAAAAACTCATTGTGATTTTACACAGTGCTGGCATCAATGACAACTCATTGCTCTGGATAAATGATTTCCTCAGACATAGAAAATTTATTGTGAGAGTTAATGGAAAGTATTCCAAGACGCACAGATCGTGGGCAGGAGTCCCACAGGGATCGGTCCTCTGCCCTCTGCTCTTTCTCATGTATATGAACACCATCCATGAACACATATGCAATGAGGCTAAAATTGCCTGCTATGCAGACGACATCGCTATCTGGCATACACACTCTGATATCTCAGTCTCTGAACAAGCCTTAAATACCAACCTGCTTGGCATCGAAACCTGGGCTAAAGACCTTAAGATCCTTTTAACCCTGATAAATCCAAATCTTGTGTTTTCTCAACAGACAGAAGGAACAGGTAGACTCACCATCCTAACATTAGGCTCCACAATACTACCGTCAAACAAGTCACGCACTCTAGGCACCTTGTTCTCACACTCGATGAGGAACTGAGATTTACTAAGCACACTGAAACAGTTTCAAAGAGACCTCTGAAAAAACTCAGCATCCTGAGCAGACATGGTGGTTCAAACTGGGGTTCCAAACCAAAGACACTCCTAAATACTTACACGACCCTCATTAGACCAATCTTTGAATATGCGGCACCAATCTGGGCTCCAGCATCTTCATCCTCGAAAGTCGACTCCGTCCAGTACAGAGCCTCCAAAGTCATCATTGGAGCCGTCTCATCTACAAATAATTTGAAAGCTGAAACTGAATGTGGCCTAACCCCATTGGAAAATCGGAGAAAATTCGCTAGAGTGAAATTCACAAACAAAATCAGGAGCAATCACGAACATCATATCTCAAAAGTCACCTTTCGGAACTGGTCGGAAAAACCAGGCTAAAAGGATCTTCTATTCTCCAGTATGACAAAAACATCTGAAAGGACATCAACCTACAGTACACGAGCCTTGACATCTTTCAAGAACCCAGGTAGCCGGTCAAACCTCCCTCCTTTGTGAATATAAACCTGAATCTCCTCGAACCCTGCTCCAAAAAAGAACCTCAAGAAACAATCAAGAGGAAAGGAATGGAAACTATTGCCAAGATTTTAAAACCACACCTGGTCGCTGCTTCCACCGACGGCTCTTCGAATTCTGACTGCGATAGAGGTGGATCCGGAATCTTTATAACCTACCCTGATGGCTCATCTTCTAGACACAAAATTGTAGCAGGCAAAATCGCCTCCAGATTCACAAGCGAACTCATCACAATCAAAGAACCTCTGAGTATTTACCTCACTTGGACAACACTCAACCCCTCTGATGGCATTGCAATCTTCACGGACTGCAGATCTGATCTTCAGGCCCTCCAAAAAGGAAATACAAACCTCGCCCAAAAGATCAATACCCTCCTGTTCTTAATTGAGGAAAAGAAGAAGCTTTGTACGCTTCAATGGATCCCGGCACACGTCGACATCAAAGGGAAAGAAGAGGCCGATTCTCTGGCCAAGGACGCGAGGACCATCGAACCAGCCCCCGTGATTACAACATCTTCCGACGTAAATGACGTTGCATAACAGAAGCTCTGCCATAACAACCAATGAAAATCATCACTTCCCGAGCTTAACTTCGACAGGGAAATAACAAAATCAATTGCCAGACTGAGTACAATGCACCTCAAAGACATGAAAATCTTGCCTGATGGATCAAAAACATACCCTGAATGTAGACACTGCCCAGGGATACAGCTTGATTCCGATCATCTCTTCAACTGCCCGTCCATCATTGCAGCACTATTTAAAATTGACTTAAACTCTTTTAGGAAGACCCTTTATACGGACAAAGCTGCAGATGTGGCCAGTGCAGTGCTTCACGCCTTTGTACCCGTGTAACTGTGCTCTCTCTACCTTTCTCTGAACACTTTTCTTTGTTGTTTTTATTGCACTTGTCACACGACAACAACAACAACAACATACATAGCTAATCATATCAATCGGAATAATTATACTCGCACGTTAGAAGAAACTGTATGATAAATATTTATGTGTTGAATTTAAATAGAATCAAAATAAATTCTAAATTTTTTGAAAAATAATGTAAACCGAGTTATTAAATTTAAAAAATGTTACAAATTGTTACTTGAATATTATCTAATATTTCAATTGTTAAATTTTAAGTATTCAATTGTTAAATTTTTCTTCATCTCTAGTGGGATTAAATGAGATTTATTCGCGTAAATTAAAAGCTATGAAAATAAATATGCCTGAAATACAGTAGATACATTCTTTACCCAATTTTATATGTACTTAATTTTACATCAATACTGAACACGAAGACTTTAATTCTTTATTAATAATCATAAGAGTGATGGTTTTCGCTGTTATCTGTAGAGAATAAACATTCATCATTTATTCTGTAAGTTAAAATGCGGAGTTCATTACCAATTAATTTATATTTGAAACTTTTAAAGTAAATATAACATTTATTTATTTTAGGAAGAACAGAATTTTTGGTTTATAATTTAAAATAATATAACGAGTACTATAAATAAACTATTCGGTGAAAACATTTACAAATTTCTGTTAACAAGTAAAAATACTTACGGAGTAAGTGAAAATTACTCTAATTTTCTAGAAGGAGATACACATGAAGCTTAGAACGGAATTGAGTGTTTCTCTTTGAAATAAAAGGAATGCCTATTTATTGTATTCACTCCATATTGGAGTTTCTATACGATTAAATTTTAGTTTACATACACTAGTTGGCTAAAATGCCTTCTTTTTAGTTATCAGTTGATTTTAATAAAATAATATATAGGAGATATGAGAAAGGTTGTGAACAACCGGTATAAATGTGAAGACGAATTGCTTCCCGCTAAGGGCAATAGAAAACATTTCGTTAAGATTGGAGGGTGCATTCCTGAAACAGTTATTCCCTTTACTAGAGACACAGGATGAAGTATATATAATAAAACCTTGAGTAGGAAAAGCAATAAAGTAGGGTTACACACTTTCGCCGACATTTGAGACAGCATAATCCTTTAGTATATAAAAACTTTAAAAATTGAGTAGAGATCAAGGTCGCTCACACAAAATAATCCATTGTAAAATATCAAGTGTAATATCAATTCATTTCAATTGTACCTCATTTTTTAGGAGGTAAAATTAAATTAGGGAAATATAATAATAGTCAAGGTAAAATAAAAATAGGTTCCATATTTCAAAAAATTAAGGATTGATTACACCGTATTTTCTCAAGACCTTTTCAAGATTTAAATTTATTCTGAAGCAAACACTTGCGTCTTATCTAATATTGAATTAATATTGTAAGTTACAATTTTTTCCTGATTATACCTTATTTTATTGCCTGAAAGAACGTTTTACAGTATGTAAGTTGCACCTGTGTAGGGGAAATTATCACTGACAATTTGCTGCTTAGCGTAACAGAATGTGTTTCCTGGATTTGCGTAAAATATGTTCCAAAAGAGTGAAAGGAAATCAAATATCTTTCGTGTATTTTTTTCCAATGCAAACGGTAACTATTAACAAAGCTGTCTTGATTGAATTTGTGGTAAATCTTATTTGTTGTGATAATACCCGTCGCAACAATTGAATCATGGTAGGAACCCAAGACTCTCTTCTCCCACTGAATTCCATTTACTGTCCCTTATACCTTCTTTGCATTATAGGTTAAAACATCCTATATCTACTTAGCCTCATAAGATGACCCAGCTGTTCCTGCTCTTTTCTGTTAAAAGACATTTCTTTACTCTTTTCCCAATTGGCTAGTTACTTCTTCGATGTAGATATATGTTTATCTCATTCATAAACTATTATTTAGGATTGAAATATCTACATATGAAGCAAAATATAATTAAAAAACAATAATTTTGGTTCTTATGTAACTTGTGTGAAAGAGACATTTTGGGCTGTATGAGGCCTCCTTTTTAATATGATTCACTGAATTTAACTGCTTACTTGTCAAAATATCGTACATTTTCCTTTTGTGTAAAGGTAAAGATATATCATACTAATATGTTTCTTATCCCTATGCTTAAGTATATCACTTTACTTTTATTAAATAAATGTCTAAATGTCTACTTGCAAACGGGCTAGTGTTTATCACTTTATTATAGCTATACAATGTTGGATATTAATTTTACTTTTAGACAAACGCGTCCATGAATGGCGATTAATGAATTTTATTTCTAGGTGCGTCCGGAAAGCTTTCTGAGCCGTGAGGTTTTCCTGCAACAGTCACGCTTCAGGACGTCTGAGGAAAGGATCCAGCTATAAATGTTCATTAATCACATCGTTTGTTTGCATTTATTTAAAGAAACCGAATATCATCTGTTTCCTTCTTTAGGAGGATTGGATCTGCACTCGGGAGTAAATATGAATCGTGTGTTCTTAAAACACTTCAAGTATCAAAATCCAATTTCTGGAAACAAAACAAATGCAAAAAAAGCTTCAAAGACCATATTGTATACTAATAGAAAATCGTTTTACCCACATTACTAAAAATTGAGAGCACACTTTTAGCTACAAATACAAATAAAGCGTATAGTTAGTTACGTTTTGAGAATTAACATTAATCATAATTCATATATGAGACGAAATATCTGAAAAGAATATTAAATATATAGCTATAGCTACGAACCTTCTTTAGCAAAAAAATAGTCATAATATTTGACGCTCAGAGCAAATAGCATACCAACAAATTAAAGGGCCAATTAAACAGATAATCTAGAGACACACTTCTTACTTTGGTCTTTTCTTACTACTACAATCAAAATCGCTTCGGCTGCTGACCCAATATAGTACAACCTCTACTATTTCGATGTATTGTGGTAGGTAATAGAAAATTAAAAACGTATTGTAATTTGATGGAATGAATAAAATGGTCAAATATCTAGAACATTTCAGATAACATATGAATGAAAATAAAAAATTAAAACGTCGCACACGTATATATATATATATTCAGCCGGAGCCCGCAAAAGAAGACATTTATAATAACATCCCCCGTTCAATAGCAACTTTTGCAGCCAGAGCACGAACAGGACACATTGTGACTCAGAATTATCTTTACAGGTTAATCTCACGGATTCACCTGAATGCAGCCTATGTGGGATTGAGGAAGAGGATCGGGAGCACATACTTATGCATTTCATTACCCGATAGCAGCAAGGGACATCTTAAGAACACTGGTGTCGTCGTGGAAAGACATATTGCGAGATAAAGGTTACTGGACTCTTGCATTCATTATCTACCATGGACATCGGGCTATCAACTACACATGAAGCTGGACATCTTTGCGAAGAAGTAAGAAGTAAGATATATAAATATAAATATATATATAAGTAAATAAATAAATATAAATATATATATAAGTAAATAAATATATATATATATATATATATATATATATATATATATATTTATAATAGTAAATTAAAAATATTTCAAATCGAGAATACTTTTAATGAATATATTTATTCAAAGCTTTTCGCCGATAAAATAGTATCAGCATCTTCAGGAAAATAATTATCTAATAAAATATTTTTACAAAATAAATCATATGTCTACGTTAGATTTAATTAGACATATGATTTAATTTTGCCAAAATATTTTATTAGATAATTATTTTCCTGAAGATGCTGATACTATTTTATCGGTGAAAAGCTTTGAATAAATATATTCATTAAAAGTATTCTTGTTTATGAAATATTTTAAATTTATTAACTATATTACAAGAAAACATATCGCCGTATTTAATATATTAATATATATATATATATATATATATATATATATATATATATATATATATATATATATATTTGCAGTTATGCAGTACTGTTTTCTTGTATACACTTATCTCGTTCACTTATGTACTTAAACAAGAATCTTACTTGGTATTTTTGCGAGCTAACTTTCAATGGCTGGCTGTGCCGTCGTCCTCTGGCATACTGAACAGGGTTGTTGTAGACTGCGAGCTGAGTGAACCTTGGTTGACCCGTTGACCTTGGTGTACCGTTATATTCTATTTTTAGATTCACTGCATTTTGCGAGTTTTTAAAGTTTGTTTTGGGGTTAATATTGTCTATTAGATTGAATAATTTATTTTTTTTTTTAATTTTATTTGTATCTGTTCGTTAATGATATTATTTTTATAAATTTCTAGTTGTTTTCAGATTGTCATTTTGAGGCCTTTTTGAACCTTTTTTACTAGGTGAACGTTTTTTAATGTAGGGAATGTGTGTTTGTTTTTGATGGCGTGTGTGGCTAAGTTTGAGTTATTTCAGGTTTGATGTATGCATTGAGGTGTTCTTGATATCTGTCTTTTAATTTCTTTTTTGTTTGGCCCATGTATATTTTATTACAGTCTGGACATTCGATTTTGTATATTCCGTTATTAAGTGTGGGACATATTTTTTTCTGGTTGGTTTATTTTGTTGATTATGTTTCCTGTGTTTTTGTAGGCTATGTTAATATTATTATTTTTTATTGTTTTAGTTATTCCTTTTATGTTGTGCCCTGTGTATGTGAATGTAGCTCATTTTGTTTTTGTGGTTCGATTTTAGGTTGGTTTAATTTATTTAATATTTTAAATTTTAATTTATCTATAGTTTATCTATATATATATATATATATATTCATGATCCCACATATGATGTTACTTATATAGAAATACATAAGTAATTTTAGTTTTGACCCCAGAAACAGTATTTTTACGTCATGGTTTAGGGTCACGTTAAAATCCAAAAGTACTTACGTACAGTGCATTGGGTTTAAAGGTGTCCCTCCTTTCGTTCTAGCAATTGACTACTAGCCAAACAGAAAACATTATATAATACATATAGCGTCTCTTTCTTTGCAGAAGCAGAGGAACCCATTTAAAGATCATGTCTACATAAAACTATTATAGTATTACTCTTTAGCTAATTAGAGCTGGTTTCACTGTAAACACGACACCGATGTTTTCGGAAGTGTTGGATTTTGATCCCACACTGCAGCCCTGTCTACCCTAGAGATCTGAAGGTCTGAGACACGGTTAAACCTCACACACTTGTACTGTATATGTTTATTTGACTATCTCGGTTAACACACAATTCATTTATTCAGAGCTCTATTGTCATACATTGATATGTAAAATTAGGTCGGCTCATAATCTTCTCTAATACCTTTCACTTTTCTGTCACTTCATCTACGATAAACTGCAATAGTTGATTATGACTAAAATTTGGTAGTTTTGATAGTAACCATCTCTTTATAAGCTAATCGATCTGTTGGTAGTGCAAGAGGATAATTTTTGGAAAATCTAGTTTAAGATATGACGAAGGTGAAGATAGGACGAAGGTGTCCATTCCTGTACATAAACTACTTATTTAGTACTTTATCCTTGTCATTAAGGTTGAGATATTCAAATCTAAATTTATAATTCTGGTAGTTTCGTCGATGCAGGGTCGTCATTCAAGTCAAATTATAAAATGTTCCATACTCAGCCTCAAGCTTAAGCACGATAGTTTTTGTTTCTCGTTTACTGTAAACATGAGTGATGAATTTCCAATAATCGGTTACACAGTTTAGGTTGGGTCGATTTTCATCTTTGTCCTTTCGATGAGTCACATAGCATCGTACTGAATAAAGGGCTATGAGCTTATAAAATCACCATATTTTGTGACAACGACTGGTATTTACCAATAATTAAGAGAATCTTTCTAAGATATGGGTTTTATGTTGTCCAGCTCATAGCTGAAAAATACAGGGTATGTTGCTTCCATTTCGTTTTAAAATTGTCTACGTTGAACTTTCAATAAATAACAATCTATAACTGAACTAGTCATTTTTGTATAAACATAACTATAGATAAACACAATTGTTGACTATAATCGTGGCAGTCCTGTAAGTAGAAAACATACATGTGAAGTAAGTTGTGGGCTTCGTACAACAAACATTCTTTTTAAATTATCTAAATTTCAAGCCAGTTTAGAAAGGTTTAAAGTAGTATGGTCACAACAAACAATTGAGGTTTAGCACATCTACCAAATTTACATATATTGTTCTTCATGGTGATTAGGAATAAACGATTAAGTTGCTACCACTTAATACATTTTGTCAAATTGTATCAAGAATAGATATTTACTAATTCTTGGAACATGGAGGACACTCATTGTGGACGTATTGAGCCTTTAGCACTTTGTAACAAAGTTTTAATTGCTGCCAACTAACTTAGTGGTTAAATTTGTGCCGACGCTGTTCCTCAATGTTGGCTGCAATTGCTTCTGAAGTACTGTTTAATAATTATTATTAGAATAATTTGCTGTTGTATTTGGTACAAACAGGTATTATAAAAAAAATTAAGGGAGTTACTACTTAAGCAAAGGAGGAACAAAAATTACAAATGAACAAATATAATTTAAATAATTATAAATAACCTAAAGTACCATAACCTATACATTAAAACACTTACCATATAACCTAAACACAAAATCAGGTGTTTTATGAAATAATATGTTATCACTTATTTTACACCGAATGAGTCTATGTTGCAGATATTAGCCCTTTTGTGAAACTTTTTCTCACACAGGACATAAGTTAATTAAATCTAATTCATTATTTAAATACTGTAATAGCGCAAAGTGTCAACTAAACTATGAAAAATTATTTTTGATTTTGAAATATTTTGAGTGGATGAATAAAATCCATTTTACTAGCGATTGAAGATTTATATATATATATATATATATATATATATATAGTTTAGAACTATATTTAGTATAATTGATAAGGTAGATCTGTTATTCTTGTTTGAATGAAAATGATATGTTAATGTTATTATATTTTGGAAACAGTACAAAAAAGATCACTTGTAACACATATATTTATAATGCAGAGATAAGAGACTATCCTGTCGTCATGATAATACAAGAAGTTTTAAGAAACGATAACTTAGTTTAAAATATAAGAATAGGTTGAGAAATGACGTAAATTCATGGAGGTAGACTTGCTTGCCTCCTTTCCTTGTCTTATAAAACGAATACAGTGAAGTCCTGCGTAAACTGCTGAGATTGCCAACACAAACACACACACACACACACACACACACACTTACACATACACACACACACACACACACACACATATATATATATATATATATATATATATATATATATATATATATATATATATATATATATATATGGATAGGGCATATTAACCAGTGACTTTTAAGAGACTGTTGACAAAAACGTTTCGTTTAAATAAATTGTAATTACATAATCATGAAATTTTAAAAAATGTATTTTTACAACAATAAAATATCGCTTATTTTTGAAATGTAGCTCCTGTAAAGATCCACACATTCCTGCACCTGGACCTTCAAGTTATTCCTCACATTATGCAGCATTGAGAGGGATTTGAATAACTTCCACTTTCCCTCTGACTCGTACTTTATGACTTCATTTGTTCGAGGAGGGCTTTGTTTGTGAACTTTGCTTTTCAGATAACCCCAAAAGAAAATGATCCGGCGAACGAGAGGATCTTGCAATATCCCAATTTTGGCAGATCACATGATTTGGAAAGAAATGTTTGACAATAATCATACTAACTTGAGCAGTGTTTGAGGTTGCTTAGTCCTGCTAGGAAAACGTTTCATCGTTCACTAAGTAATGTCTAAGTTTTGGTGTAAAAAGTTTTCCAATTGGTCTGCGTATCTCTGCGAGGTAGCTCTTACAACATTGCCAAGGCCGTCTTTAAACAAGTATGATCCCTAAAGAAAACATGGCACATCACACAGTTACTTTTGCGGAATACAATAGTTGCTGATGCAGTTCTCTAAGATTAACTTCACTCAAAATTCTCAATGTTTGCATACCCAAAAAGATTAACGTGAGCTGCATCACTCATCCACAAATGGTTTACAACGAAATCGTATTGATTAGTCGAATTAAAATATTCTTAGCCGAACCGGCTTCGGCGAACATAAACTGTTTCTATAAGGTCCTGAACCATTTGACTTTTGAAGGGTTAAACGTGGAAATATTTTTGTAAGATTCTTCTTACCGTTCAGAAATCCTAAGCGCTGTTCCAACGAGCTGCGCGACGTATACTTTTGTCAATGGCGACTCTTCCACGATTCAGTGTTAGGAACAGTTTTTTTTCTTAAAATTTCTTCCTTGTCGTTGCGACGTTTCTTCAATCGGCCGAACCCGATTACGTTAAAGTGGTTGCAGAATACCCGACGTACAGCTGGAACGAACTAACGTTTTGATAAAATGCGTTGACAGAGTACGCACGATGATGTGGGATCCAGAGCTCCATTATGACTAAATGTTATTCGCGAACAATGTAACTATGACTCCATCTCCCTTAGACTCGCCTTGATTCTCATGCTAATATATTTTCAATAACCTTACTTTCGTCATACATTTCCTAGTTTCACCACACGTTTAATGGGTCAAGCCATCGCATGTTCTATGGCAGAATTATATGTTGCATATTCACTGGCATTACTAGTTTTACACATGTTTAAAGGTACAACTAGTTGTAAAATGTGCTAGAGTAATAGCTCTATCAGTTGTCACATATTCAATTACGCAACAACGTCTCGCATCTTGAATAGCGCAATGAGTCTTTACCCGTGTAATGGCTTAAATAGTCGTTACAAAAATATTGACTCAACTAGTTGTCACACGTTCAACGGCACTACTTGTAGGCACATATTCAATGCCACAACTAAACGTCATATAATTATTGACTCAACTAGTTGTCACACGTCCAATGGCAGTACTTGTATCACATACTCAATGCCACAACTAAACGTCATATAATTATTGACTCAACTAGTTGTCACACGTCCAATGGCACTACTTGTATCACATATTCAATGCCACAACTAAACGACATAAGTATTGACTCAACTAGTGGTCACACGTTCAATGGCACTACTTGTAGCCACATATTCAATGCCACAACTAAACGTCATATAATTATTGACTCAACTAGTTGTCACACGTCCAATGGCACTACTTGTATCACATATTCAATGCCACAACTAAACGACATATAATTATTGACTCAACTAGTTGTCACACGTCCAATGGCACTACTTGTTTCACATATTCAATGTCACAACTAAACGTCATATAATTATTGACTCATCTAGTTGTCACACGTCCAATGGCACTACTTGTATCACATATTCAATGCCACAACTAAACGACATATAAATATTGACTCAACTAGTTGTCACACGTCCAATGGCACTACTTGTATCACATATTGAATGCCACAACTAAACGGCGTATAATTATTGACTCAACTAGTTGCCACACGTCCAATGGAACTACTTGTATCACATATTCAATGCCACAACTAAACGTCATATAATTATTGACTCAACTAGTTGTCACACGTTCAATGGCACTGCTTGTAGTCACATATTCAATGTTACAACTAAACGTCCTTAAATTAATGACTCAACTAATTGTCACACGTTCAATGGCACTACTTGTAGGCACATATTCAATGCCACAACTAAACGTCATATAATTATTGACTCAACTAGATGTCACACGTTCAATGACACTGCTTGTAGGCACATATCCAATGGCACAACTAACCGTCACATATATAATGGCAAGGTGTTGGAGTGAATATAACGATGGGATATGAAACCAGTTTCATATCATGAATTTTATTATTTTTTTTAATAAAAAATATCTCAGTATATGGGAATGACAGTAGTTCAATTAATTGTTTTTGCAGTGTGTGTGTGTCATTCATTACGCTTTCGAGTTAGAACTAGTCATGTTTTAACTAAACGCCGTGCCATTCTCGACTGAAAAAAAATTTTTTTACAAATTTTCTTGTACAATGTCTGTAAAAAAATTAAATTAATGAGTTGTCAATTTTGTTCAGAAAAAAGAAACACATACTTAATAACCAAGCTAAGGCAGTGACACTGTCTGGTCAGCTCACTTAATAAAGTATTGTTTACAGATTTCTGAACAATCATATTTTAATATTTATTTCATTTTCATTGCTATTTATCAAATGGCCATTCTTTATAACCAAATTGTTTTTTGTTTCGTCTCTAGTTCACTCTCTTTGGCAACCTACAGTTTCTCTCTATTGGGTTATTCGGTAGTTAAATGTTTTCTTATTGGATACTTCAGTAATTGTACCTTTTCATAATAAGTTATTAGGTTAAGCATTTCGCCGTATTAGTTAATAATTACATGCTGGCAAGTACTGAGCATGCGCATAAATTTTGGTACAATCGAGATGAAATTGTTTTTTTTCGATATTTTTAGATTTGCTTGTACAAAAATTCAATGAAATTTTGATATATCACTTCCAACTAGAGAAAATATATTGAAATTAAAAGTGAAATAAATAAAAACTTTTGTTGGGGATATAACATAATGTAATACATATTAGAGTTGCATTTTAGTATTGTTTTGAAGATAGTTAAGTTTTTGAACCACAAGGAATTTATAAAATGAATATTTTATAAAGAATGAATTAAGTTGTTTTATTCCAAAATTAATAGTTATAAAGAGAAAACTAAAATATTATACCAAATTTAAGTAAAATGAAATTAACAATATAGGTTCTGAATCATATTTTTGTAACATAAACGAAGAGAAAATTAAAAATATCGCCTAGAGTATACATTTTTAAAATATACTCAGCGTTGTGGTATAGAACAAACCAGCATTGTAAAAATACATTACCGTATTTCGAGTACTTAATTTACGTCTCAGAAAAAATAATATTTATCTATAGTTTTCTAATAAACCTGTAAAGCTTTATCTTATTCCTAGCTTATTTACGTAGCCCTTTGTGATGAAGCATAAAAACGTAAGAGGACCATATTTCTTCTTTAATAAAGGAATACGGTAGTATTGCCAACATTAAAGTTTTTGCTAAGAAGTTTTTTGAAGGCAGTGAATCATAAATCCACATAACTCCTGCCATACATTCGTTACTTCCAAAGATTTTAACTCTTTCGTTTATTCCATGTTACCGGAAAGGATTCCTTATGGTGGAGACTAATAAACATTAGACTTTACTCAATACATAGGTTTTCTGCGGAAAAATCCACATTTTTATAATCAGCATTGTACGAGTACAAATATATTACGTTGGATCTCTTTGCTTACAGAATACAAATATCCTCACTGAAGACTAAGGTATCTATATACTAATAACCTTCAACTGTGGTAAACATTATTACAGACCTTTTTTTTAGTTTTAATTTCGATTATTTATTTAATTGCTGCTGTAATTATCAATAAAGAACCTTGTATTCAAGTATGCCATTAGAGAGACCTAAAAAATCGTAATTAAAAACACATTTTTTTAAAAGTGACTTATCAACTTACAAATTTCCTACTGTCCTACTCAAAATTTACATACGTAATACAAAACTCAATACTTCCTATTTACATAACTTGAAACCTCATGTTGGTTAAAACGTATTTCAATTCGACGTACCTGTCCACTGTAAAAGCCTTGTTAACATTATTAGTGACGTTATTTAGTTTTGAAATTAGAAACATTTATTTATTTTTGCTGTAATTATAAGTAGAAGAGTTTGTATAGAAGTGTTAGACCTAAAATATCTTAGTTTAAAACACAAATATTTATTAGTAAGTTAAAGATGTATTTATTTTTTTATAGCCTAAGTCTATAAATATTTACTTACTTACTACGTAGCGCTGCCCCCCGGGTTTCATTAACAATTTTCCGCCATCTACGCCTGTCCTTAGCTTTCAGTTTCCTCAAGGTTCTGTAGGCATCATCTTTGTCGGCCAACTCTTCTTTTGGCAATCATAGTGCCATGTTCATGTTTGTTCAGCATTCTGTTGGTGGGAATACATATGATGTGACCCAACCATTTTAGACCGCATGTTTTAATAAACGTGACGTTCATTTACATCTTTGTATAAGAAATACATTTCGGCATTAGTTCGAAGCTTCCACGTATTTGTTTGGACACCGTGAGAGAAAAAATAAAATTTCTTTAAAAGCTTAAAACAATGTCAACTGATTTTGCATCACGGTGGTTAAAATCTACGTCTCCGCTCCTTACGTTAGGACTGGCCGAATTAATGAGGTTTTATAGAGTCGTACCTTACTGCTCTGAGAAAATAAACTACTTTTAATAAGCTTTATATTTGCAAATTAGACTCTATTAGCTAACATTATTGGTTTTTGAGCTTAACTTATTGTTTCATTTTCATCATTCAACAACGACGGGAAAGTAACAACGACTAGATCATTCCCTAATAACCTCATCAAAATATACATACGTAATACCGATTCCATTGTTACTATTTACAAACCTTGAAACCTCATGTTGATTAAAACGTATTTCAGTTATTCAAATCAATACATTTCAATTAAAACGACATTTTGTTTATAAAAAATTTAACGAAAACATGTGCACACAATCCTTCGCACATTTATTCTATATCCATTAGAATCTCTAACCTAAATCAAATACATGGCAATAAATTAATCAATCTGTATTTATACAGCAGAGCAGTACTTGTGTACATATTTGCTACACCCTTCTAACTTAAAAATGCATTTGTGATATCATCACGAACGAGGACATGTTTCTTTATGAGCGCGCATTTAAAACTGTTACGTCACTCATTATTTATTGGTTTTAAAGGATTATTCAAATTCAGAAAGCAATTTTAAACTAATTGTTGCATTTTCCTTTATAACTATATATTTAGTTGGGTGGTTTTACCATTGTAAAGACAACGTTAAAGTAATTTAAACTCCCAATAGTAATGTGTAGTTTTTTACATTTAAAATAAAAATAATAAAGGTTTATCTCTTAGCTGTAATCATTGTCTATAACGTATAAACAGTTGAATTACATATATAATTTGAAACTGGATTTACAAAGATTTTCCTCGTCAAGAAGTATCCACGAAGAAAAATGTATCATTTAAATAAAAAAGATATCACACAAAACTAACCAACAATTAATTAATTAACGTCGTTGTGCATAAAATAAATGGTTACAATGTGAACATTTAAAGTCATCATATTAGTCTTGTGAGATTTATGCAATAGTCTTGATTTAGTTAACAATGTCCTGTTGTTGCCTTTAATATAGTATATATAATAAAAAGATAATATTGGGAGAATGTTTTTTTTATATCTTTTTTATTTTATTATTAAGTTTAAAAGGAGAATATATTAATTCTAAACGCATTAACCTTTACACAGCTACATTGATAGAATACTGTAAACATTTATTTAAAAAACAATTCCTACTTATGTTACGAAAGTAAAATTTTATTTTAATTTCGTACATACATTTATCAGGAAACAGTATTAAGTGGCACATTAGAAAGAGAATTTCCTTGAAATTTACATTTTCCTTTCTATCTATGGTGTTGGGCTTTTATTTTTGTTTGTTACTATTTCATCTCTATTACGCTTTCTTTTCTTTTGCCACTTGCATCGTGTTGTAGTTCCTTTTCACTTTCCTTTTGCATTGTCTGTTTGGGAACAAACGTTTTATGCCTTTAATCCAGTGTGTTTGTTTATTTTATTCTATTCATTCATTTTTAATCCTTGAGCATTATTTATGATATTGTTTGGTGACCATGATAACAATTTAACGTTGTACAAATGGAGGTTTCAACGACAACCAGATGGGAGCAAAAGAAATCTTCATAGAATAACTTCTTTGAGGAATACACTTCTAGTTAAGTAAAAGTTTGCGCAAATGAAAAAGTGCTAGACTCTGAACACGATGATACTAAGTTGTTATCCAGCCTAGACACCCAAGTTCTTATAATTTAGCGGTGAAAAAATATCGTAAAAGACTACACTAATACAAATGGTCATGAACGACATGTTAAAAAAAGTGCATTAAAACAATAATAGCCTAATAAAAATGCAAATTTACAAAGGAACCAAAATGTGTATTAATGGATTACAAATTATTGCATTACATACATTTTTATTTATATCAAAAGAGTGTGCGATAATATAAGATATATAAAAAGAGACTAGAAAAAATTCAAAGACTTTTAATGATTAAAGATACACACACACACACACACACACACACACACACACACACACACACACACACACACACACACTCACACACACACACACACACACATATATTTATATCACTTTCAATATATGTACTTAAACAAGACTCTTACTTGGTATTTGTGCAGTTAACTTTCAATGACTGGCCTTGTCATCATCATCGGGCATACTGAACTGGGTTGTAGTAGACTGTGAGCTGCGTGGATTCCCGTTGTCCATGGTGTACCGATATGTTCTATTTTCGGATTCACTGCACTGTGCGAGTTTTCAAAGTTTGTTTTCGGGTTAATATTGTCTAATAGGTTGAATAATTTATCGTTTTTTTATTTTATTTGTATTTGTTCGTTAATAATTTTATTTTAATGTTTATAAATTTGTAGTTATTCCCAAAATGTTTGAGACCTTTTTGTACTTTTTTTTATTAGGTGTACGTTTTTTAATGTTTAGATTGTGTGTTTGTTTTTGATGGCGTGTAATGCTACGTTTGAGTTATAAATTTCAGGTTTGATGTATGCATTGGGGTGTTCTTGATATCTGTCTTCTAATTTCTTTTTAGTTTGGTCTATGTATATTTTATTACATTCTGGGCATTCGATTTTGTATATTCCGTTATTAAATGTGGGACATATTTTTTGTGGTTGGTTTATTTTATTGATTAGGTTTACTGCGTTTTTTAAAGCTATGTTAATATTATTATTTTTTAGTGTTTGAGTTACTCCTTCTTATGTTGTATTCTGTATAAGTGAATGTAGCACATTTTTTTGTTGTTTGTGGTTCGATTTTAGGTTGTTTTAATTTATTTATTATTTTAAATTCCAATTTATCTATAGTTTTTTTTTATTGTATCCATTTTTTGAGCTATTTGATATATTATTTGTTTTTCTTTGGTTTTTTCTTCATTTTTTAGAGGCAGTCTTAGCATCCTAAATAACAGTGAGTTGTAAGCAGCCATTTTATGTTGTAGGGGATGGTCGGAGTGGTTTGGTATTGTATTTATGATGTGTGTGTATTTCCTATAAATAGAGTATTCAATGTTATTTGTATTTCTGGTTATTGTTAGGTCAAGATAGTTTATTTTATAGTTTATTTCTTCCTCCATGGTGAATTGTATGTTAGGGTGTAAGTTATTGATTTCATTTAGGACGATTTTATTATTTATTGCTTTATTTTGTGAAATATATAATCCATCATCAACATATCGTTAACAATGTCCGTTGGGGTCGTGTGTTTTTATGGTTTGTGTGATTGTTTCGTGAAATTTTTGGAGGTAAATTTCTGATATAATACCTGAAAGTGGGGATCCCATTGCTAAGCCATCTATTTGTTTATATATCTTTTTATTAAATATGAAATAGTTTTGGTTTAGTATGGTTTTTAGGCATTTTGTGATTTGGTTTGCGTATTTGGGGTAGGTTTTAAGGTAATTTAATTTGTTTTTTATTATTTGGATGGTTTCGTTTATTGGTATATTAGAGTACATTTTTGTGATATCAAATTATATGAATCTGGTGTTTTGGGTTATGTTTATTGTTTTTAGTATTTCGGTTAATTTAACTGAGTTTTTATGGTGTATTTATTTAGCAATTTAAGTTCGTGTTTTAGGTTTTTGGCTATTATTTGTGATATTTTATAGGCAGGTGCATTTTTAAAATTTATTAGGGGTCTTATGGGATTGTTGATTTTATGTATGAACCTCAATTAAATTAACGGAAAAACTAAAAACAATAAACATAACCAAAAACACCAAATTTATATCATTTGATATCACAAACATGTACTCTAATATACCAATTAACGAAACCATCTAAATAATAAAAAACAAATCAACTGGCCTTAAAACCTACCCCAAATACACAAACCAAATCACAAAATGCCTAAAGACCATACTAAACCAAAACTATTTCATATTCAATAATAAAATATATAAACAAACAGATGGCTTAGCAATGGGATCACCACTATCAAGTATAGTATCAGAAATTTACCTCCAAAAACTTGACGAATTATTCACACAAACCATAAAAACACACGACCCCAACGGACATTGTTAACGATATGTTGACGATGGATTATACATCTCACAAAATAAAGCAATAAATAATAACATCATTCTAAATGAAATCAATAACTTACACCCTAACATACAATTCACCAAGGAGGAAGAAATAAACTATAAAATATACTATCTAGACCTAACATTGACCAGAAATAAAAATAACATTGAATACTCTATTAATAGGAAACCCACACAAACCATTAATACAATACCAAAACACTCCAACCATCCCCCACAACATAAAATGGTCGCTTACAACTCACTGTTATACAGGATGCTAAAATTGCCTCTAAATAAAGAAGAAAAAACCAAAGAAAAACAAATAATATATCAAACAGCCCAAAATAATGGATACAATACAAAAACTATAGATAAATTGGAATTTAAAATATTACATAAATTAAAACAACCTAAAATCGAACCACAAACAACAAAATGGGCTACATTCACATACACAGAATACAGCATAAAAGGAATAACTAAAACATTAAAAAATATAAATATTAACATAGCCAACAAAACACAGGAAACATAATCAACAAAATAAACCAACCAGAAAAAATATGCCCCACACTTTATAACGGAATATACAAAATCGAATGCTCAGACTGTAATAAAATTTACATAGGCCAAACAAAAAAAAAATAATAATAAAAAACAGATATCAAGAACACCTCAATGCATACATCAAACCTGAAATTTATAACTCAAACTTAGCCACACACGCCATCAAAAACAAACACACATTCCCCACATTAAAAAACGTACACCTAATTTTAAAAAAGTACGAAAGGGGCTCAAAGTGACAATCTGGGAACAACTACAAATTTATAAACATAAAAATAAAATCATTAACGAACAAATACAAATAAAATTAAAAAACGATAAATTATTCAACCTAATAGACAATATTAACCCCAAAACAAACTTTAAAAACTCGCACAGTGCAGTGAACCCGAAAATAGAACACAACGGTACACCAAAGACAACGGGAACCCCAAGCAGCTCAGTCTACTACAACCCCGTTCAGTATGCCCGAAGATGATGACAAGGCCAGTCATTGAAAGTTAACTCGAATAAATACCAAGTAAGATTCTTGTTTAAGTACATATAGTGAAAGTGATAAGGGAATCCAAGGAAAAGGTGTTGCATAACTACAAATATATATATATATATATATATATATATTTCAAGAGAGTGTGTGCTAATAGAAGGAATTTAAAAAGATACTAGAAAGAAATACATAACAAGCATTATATAAGCAAAACGAAAGGTTTTTTGTGAACATGCTTATTATTATTTCGATATAAACAAAACTGAACTGTTTCCCAAAATCCACGGAAATATAAATTCTTTAACACTTTATTAATTATTATAAAACCATAGTACTTCCGGCAATATACAACCTTATATTTTTTTATCTGAAAATAACCTTTTAACAAATTTGCTTAGCCTACATTGATTTCAATTTATTTTGAAATTTAACAGTAATTGTGCAAATACATTCATATTGACATAGTTCAGTTATTTGATGAGCCGATGTTTACCCAGTGCATCAATGCGTGATGTAGAAACAGCAAACCCAGGCCGAACGGTAAATAAAGACATTGTGTTTGTGTAATCGTATGAATTGCAGAATGAAACGGGTTCGATGAGTAGGAAAATTAATTTGTTTTTTACAAACTCTATAACTTTAATCACTGGTTTTTGTAAACACAGAACTTTATATGTTCTTGTTGTTATGTAATGTTAACTATTCTGTTAATTCTCAACAGTTTGTGTCTCTTCTATGTACACGCGAACTGACCGATAACTTTGCCGTTATCGGATACACTAGAAACAGCTTAAGTACTTTATAATAGATAAATTCTTAAATAAATAGTTTATAGCAAGGATTTGTTCAATACGACATAATTATAACACTTGATTTTTAAAAATCATATATATTATTCCTAATAAAATATATTTTAAAATTATATTTTGATTGATTTCCGTTATTAAAATCCCCTTATATAATCATTGTAACATAACAAATAATTCTTTTATTTGTACATTATTAGTTGTTTTGAAATATATATATATATATATATATATATATAAGTCAAAATACAAATACAAGAATTATAATTGAATTTACAATTTAAAGCTTTTCGTTGGCTAACATTACCAACATCATAAGGAATATTAAACAATTAAAAATTCACCAAGAAAAAACTTAAAGATAGATATACAGCATTTTAATGCATATAAAAAGCCAGAAATTTATAAATCAAATTTTGCTAGTCATTGTATTAATATAATCACTTATTTCTTAATATAGATAATACGATACTTGTAAAAGAAATTAACAAAGGCCTGAGAATGAATATTTATGAAGTGTTAGAAATACATAAATATAATAATAATAATGAGTTGATAAATGAACAAATATAAGTAAAATCTAAATTTGATAATACATTCAGTGTTTGTAATGTAAAGGCAGCAAAATAGAAAAAAAAATAATTTTTAACAACATTGTAATTGATTTAGCATAGCTATTTATTTGATCTAATTTGCACATATATTAATTTTATTTTCTATTCCTGATGATGTTGGTACTGTTAGCCAACGAAAACCTTTGAATTGTAAATTCAATTATAATTCTTGTATTTGTATTTTGACTTATGTTCTTTATTAATACACAAGAATACATATTGCGATATATATATATATATATATATATATATATATATATATATATATATACATATTTATTTATTTATTTATTTAGGTATACTTTATTTATTTATAGGTATACTTGTTTAAATCATGTAGAATAACCGAAATGAGAAATGTTGCACAGATATAATTTCAACTGAATATTGAGTGGAAAAAACAACACACATTTCATTATAAAGTAGCTTAGGCGTTATCTTGATGAATAAATTGCATCTCCGAGTTAATTTCATCCTTTATCACTTTATAACAATGTCTAATGGCTGGCAACTAGCCTAATATCTAAACCTGATATTGTTTGTGAGGTTTAAATGTGTTGATGACATTACAAAATGTTTAGTTTATAGCTCTGTTAAATGGTACAAGTTTTTATTGTAGACCAGAGAAAGTATAACTTTCGATGGGTTATTTTTCTATAAATTATTTTTAATATAAAACAGAATTACCAGTTAAAAATTGTAGAATTTTCTAACCCTTATCATTTAAGTTGATTTTCAATTTAATAAAAGAATTTGAAATGGTCTGCTAATTTTATCAGTCGAAATATTTTGAGATTAAAACATAGTCATGTCTTAAACATCACAAAATTCATCTTTTTATGTTCAATACCATCCCTCGGTCGATTTCCGTTAGTATTTCCAGTTTTCCACTGACATGAAGGATCTAGTAAAATATGAGCACCCATTAGACATACCTTAGTCTAGTGAGCATTATGTACAGGGCCAACATATTGAGCACGCAAGACGAACGTGCTACGGTCTGTAGAAGTGCAGATGTTGTAGAGAGAGTTTCTAGTAATAAGAGCCAATAATGTGTTGGTTTATTTTTAGCTGTTCTCTAAGTAATAAGACTTAAACTGTTGCTAATACATTCCTCAGGGGTATTTAAACGGTAGCATTGAAATCTTTGAAAGAAACTTTATTCTTAACTTATAATCAGTTAAAAATCTATTGAAAAAGCTAAGACTAATAATGGAAAGCCGAAAAACGTAAACCGATTATCATACCAGGTATTAAAAATGTTATAGTAAAATAACTAGAATATATAATATCTCAATTGTTTATATTTCTTTCTCTCTCTCTCTCAGTCTCTGATAGGATTTTAAAAAAAATATAATCAAGTAAAATGAAAGCTATGAATATATATATATATATATATATATATATATATATATAGTAAAAGAAATACACTTTATATAAGATATTATATCTACATAATTTTCCCTCAATAATAAAGACAAAGACATTAATACACTATTAATGCTCACAAGAATGATTACTTTCGTAGTTTTCTGTAGAGAATAAAATCCATCAATTATTCTCCGTTTTAAAAGGCAGCCTCATTAATAATCAATTTACATTTGAAACTCTTAAAGTAAATATATCATTTAAGTATTTCAGGAAGAAAGAAAGAACGGAATTTATTGTTTATTATTTAAAGTATTACAACGAGTATGGTAAAAAAACTAATCGGTGAAAACATCTACAACTCTAATGTGAACAAGTTGAGAATATAAATAAAAATTATTTACGGAGTAAGTAAAAAGTACTCTAAATCACTCGAAGATTATAAACCTGAGGCTAAGAACATTTTCCCCTTGCAATAAAAAAAATCGTTTTATTTCAATAACCCATATATTTTGAAGATTCCAAATAATTAAATTTTAACTTAGATACAAAATAGTCTAATTGTACTTAGACTGATAATGTCTATTTTTAGTTATCAATTGATTTTATTAAAATAATATATAGGAGATATGAAAAAGGTTGTGAACAAACGGTATAATTGCGAAGGCAAAATTTCCCGCTAAGGGCAATAGAAAACATTTCGTTAAGAATGGTGGGTGCATTGCTGAAACAGTTATTCCCTTTACTAAAGACATAGGATAAAGTATATACAATAAAACCCCGTGTAGGAAAAGCCATAAAGTAGGGTTACACAGTTTCGCCAACATTAGAGTAAGCATAATCCTTTAGTACATATTAATATGGAAAATGAGAATAAGACCAAGGTCCCACTCGCAAAATAGACCCATGAATTATAATTTTAAGTGGAACTAGTTTTGAGGACGTAAACAAATACATAAAATTAAAGTGGGAAAAATATATATCACTTAAAACAAAAAAAAAAGTTATTCAGGATTAGAAAAATAGACGATTGATTTTACAATAAGTTATTACGAAACATTTCTCAACATTTAAATATATCCTTAAGCAAACACTTTCGTTTTATCTGACATTGTAATTTTATTGTAATCTACAATATTTTCCAAATAGGCTTGGTTTTATTGTCTACCAGTACCATCCTCAGTTAAAATACACAAATGAAATTAACTAAAAAATATTTATATATTAAACATAACCTATAAAGTTTTAGCAAAAGTAAAAAGCTAAAACTTTATAGGTTATGTTTAATATATATATATATATATTTTTTTAGTTAATTTCATTTGTGTATTTTCACTGAGGATGACGACAAATTAGTCGTTGAAACGCGTTTGAAATAAAAAATTGTATATTTGTGAGTTGTACCATATTTGTATTCTTTAATTATAACTTTCACGCACAAGCCAGCTCGAATATTATTTATAGAATGACTAAATGTTTGAAATTCAACACTTTGACCCTGAGATAACTTCCCCATAATTAGAAATCTGTTACTAAGAGATGGAGAAGAAATTATGAGATACAGTTTCCACGCAATTACGAAGCCTTACAAGAGACGGATGGAATGACAAATTACGTACTACCATCAAATTCATAAATGAAAAAAAGACGAAAAAGTAGGTAACATACAAAAATGTTGTTCGAACACTATACCCTGTATAAAGAAGAAAATGGAAAACTGCTAAGAAATTCGCTTTCTATTTTGACACATAATAATATGAATCTGTTATACGTATATGCATATGTATATAATTGTATTTATAATATATAAAGTAACTAAAAAATGTTTTTACTATATTTTTTACATATTAAGTCTTTGTTAGATTTTAGGTCATCTCCATGCAGCAGAACAAAAACAATGGAGACTCTGGTCTTACGAGTTAAACTAGGCTGTTTGTGAAAAATACATTTTATGCTACTGAACTCGATTGTCTCGAGTTCAATTCATTTATAAACCATAAAGTTGGATTTAAATATTTAAATATATGGAAAGTTAAATATAAAAAATCTCAATTTCGTTGATATGTAACCTATGTTAAATATAATTTTTGGGTTTAATGCGCCGTCATTTTTTATGCTTAGATATCCTAATTGAGTTTTTTTCTTTGAGTAAATGAAGCGATACTCCAATCTAGTAAGTTTCTTGTCGCAAAGCTTAGGTTCTATACTTTTATTTCGATAAATAATTGTCTACTACCAAATGGGTAAATCTTTTCCACTTTATAATAGCTGCACAACATTGGATATTAATTTACGTATGTACCAAATGGTCAATTAGGTGGCGGTTATTGCATTTTATTTCTAGGTGTGTCCCGGAAAGCTTTATGAACCGTGAGGTTTTCCTGCAACAGTCACGCTTCAGGATGTTAAAGGAAAGGAATCCCGTTAAAAATTTTCATTAGTTTCATCGTTTTTTTTTGCATTTATAGAAACCGAATATCATCGGCTTCCATCTTTAGGAGGATGGAACTGAAATTCGAAGTAAGTTTGATACCTATGTTCTTAAAACCCTTCAATTATCAGCAACCCAAATTACGGAAAACTAAAAAATGCAAAAAAGTTTCATAAAATCAGACATTAACTAATTAAAATACTTTTTACCACGTATTCTAATATTAGAGCACATATTTACCTACAAAAGCAAATAACATGTGATGCTTTGGGATGCCAATAGACATTAGACATTAAACATTATTAATTGAGAGAATAATTATATTGTATTATTAGACAGAAATTGTAGAGAATATTAAGAAACATAAAGCTCTAAATGCGAATCTACTATATTGTCTAAATAATAAATAATTTTATGTTTAAGAAATATTTGTATTAAAAGAAATCAATAACCCTATTAAACGTATAGTTTTAAGAAACATTTATTTTAGTTTAATTGTCTTTCTTCACTAATACGTTCTAAATTTTATTGGTTGTTTGGCACATTCGGTGGAATCGCGACTATTTCTAAGTACCTCAGACAATAGACTATATATCACATTTAGTTAAAAATATATTATAAACTGATAGAATGAATTATTGTATGGTCAAAAAGGCGAAAACGGCATCTAAAGTATTTCAAATAACGTATTAGCATATACGAATGAAAATAATATACAGATTAAAAAGAAATGATTACGTCACTGTTGTAAGACCATGACAAGATCCAAAACGTATTTAAGTACTGTACATGTTTATTTGATTTGACTATCTAGGTAATCCAGAAATCAATTAGTCGGAGCTATATTGTCTACATCTGTATGTAAAAGTATGAGGTCACCTCATAACTCTTAGAAATACCTCATACTTCCTTTTACCTCATCTGAAATAAACTGGAATATTTTTATGACTAGAATTGGTCAGTATTGATAGTAACCCACTCTTGATATGCTAGATCTTTTCAGTGGAAGTGATTAATTTTCGGGAACTCTAGTTTAAGAAATGAATATGGTGAACATTTCTTGTGTCCTGTACATACAATCCTTTTATTATAATTTATATATGTGACATTAACGTGGACAAAGTCTAACATATATGTTTATTATTTTGGTAGTTACGCTTTATGATGGATCGTCATTCAAGTAAAATTATAAAATTTTTATACACTGCCTGAAGCTTAAGCACGATAGTTGTGCTATCTTGTTTACTGTAAATATGAGTGATGAATCTTCAGTAATCTGTTACACAGTTTAAATTTAGCCAATTCTCAACTTTGTCCTTTCGAAGAGTCACACATCATAGTACTAAATAAACTGCTAAGAGTTGTTAAAATTACCATGTATTTCATACGGTTTCTTTGCGACAGCGACCAATTTTTAGCAAACATTAAGGAGCGAACAATATAAAGTTTTTGTTTTCATCTAATTCAAAAAAAAAAAAAAAAAATTGAGTTTTTTCAATTTACGTGAGAAAACCATTATTTCTCTTGTACTTCGTCTAAATAATTAACAATCCATCACTGAAATAGTCATTTTTATATAAACATAACTTTATAGAGACACATTTGTTGACTACAATCTCGTCAGGCATGTAAGTGAATTACCAGAGATCGAAGTAGGAAGGGTTTTGTACAACAGACATTTTTATTTTTAAAATTACCTAAACTTTAATACTGGTTCATAGTAAAAGGGAAACTGACTATTATGGCGTCAGTCCTGTTAGAAGAAAAACATACATGTGAAGTAAATTGGGGTGTTCGTAGGAGGAACATTCTTTTTAAATTATTTAAATAACAAGGCCGTTAAGACGTGGTAAAGGTAGCGTGTTTACACCAAACAATGCAGGTTTAACCTTTCTACCAGATTTACAAATATTGTTCTTCGTACTTCTTACTTCAGCCAACGCCCGTCCTTGGCCTCTCAGCCATCCGACTCCGTACCTCCCAGTATAATGTAGCGAGTCTTACCCTGGACTCCTCGTGAAAGATATCCTTCAGGCCGTCACAAGTTGTAAGATGCTCTGCCGTCCCTTCGTTATATATTGTTCTTCGTGGCGTGTATTAATAAAACAATTCAAATTCAACGACTTATTACATTTGGTCTAAATGTATCATGAATAGATATTTAAAAGCCACTTGGAACATGAGGGACATTAATTGTAGACGTATTGAGCCTTTTAGCACTTTGTAACAAAGTTTCAATTGCTGCCAACTAATTTAGTAGTAAAGCTCGTCCCATTGCTTTTTCTCAAATGCAATGTTGGCAGTAATTCTTTTGTCGGGTTTCTCACTGAAGTACTTTATATTAGTCACTATTAGAATTATTATGTTGTATTTGATATTAAAGACGTATTACGCTTCATTCGAATACACGAGACCTCGCGCTATTGCTCGCCACGACTCATGGTACACCATACAATAACACCTCCATAAACCAAATTCCTCAATCTACCTACCGCAAAACCAATATATAGTTGGTTTCATCGTACATTTCGCCAAGCTTTTCCTAATTTTCCGTTCTTCATTCTTACACAACAGGTCCATAAATTGTTTCAAAATCCCTCTGTTCCACTTTAAGTATTTCTCTTCATATTCACTAGAAATATTTTTAAAGTTCAAAATCATGCTAATTGCCTAGTATAAATTTGTTAAAGATATTGTTCATTACTTTAAGTCTTTCAAAAGCCTAATTTACTTTGAATTCGTACGGCGAAAATGTTAAAAAGCATACATCAAAGTATGATATTGTATTTAAAACATTGGTATATTGTCTTAAGGGTCCTAATATCACATTATATTATCTAATCTGCCTCCATTGTTATTCAGAGAAAAATACTCACCGATTTTCAGTGACAATATAACCTAACTTAACCTAATCTCAATTTGTCAGTCAATCACGTAACGCAGTAGAAAATAACCTTATATCATGATATGTAGGAATGCCTTACGTACTAAGACATACACATAAGAGCTACGTTACCATGATTACCTTATTTGAAAGTGTAGCACTTATTTTGATTTACCTTGTAAAGTTTTAAACAGGGCCAAACCTGTTTTGAAACAACTGTGTTAATGGGGTACCCCGTGCTTAAATGTGGACCGCATAGATGAGTGGTACCAAAACGGTCCGATTGTAAAGTTATTCAAATTTTGTTTTCTATTGATAAGAAAGGATCACATTATATTTAGGAAATAAATATTAAAGCAAACATTTTAAATGTATTAATTTTCCGAAGAAATATTCGCGATATGGTAGGCCAAAAATAATTAGATATTACTTAGATATTAATTAGTAAGTTCACTACACTAATGGATTCGATAATGGCGTCTTACTGAAGGTGCTATTACGTATTGTAGTGGTCCCATTCCGTTGGAAACAAAGACAAGAATATATTAACTGTTTTATTAGAGGATACAACGAAAATTTGTGAATAGCCTATGATTAAAAATATTCTAACAATAATAGGTCGAAATAAAATTACAAAGTTTTTATGTAGTCTATAAATCAACGTAATGGTAGTGCAACACTAGCATTTTAACAGAATGCGTCCATTGCTACACAAGAAGTTTTCATTTCTTTTACCCTAACGCATCATCAAAAAAATAACGTTAAAATCTGTTGCGATATCAAAAAGAACATGAATAGGGAATAGAGAACACATGGTTTTGACTTGCAAATAACTTTCTAATTTTGTTTTAAGTGTAGTTAAAAATGTCGAATAGTTTGGGTTTTCTAATGGTATAGTCCTTTTTGTAGTTGATGAGTGTTAGACGCTCGTAATACATCAGAACTATCGGTGTACAGTCCGGAAGACGTAAGAGTGAAGAGCAGACGACATCTCTAGAAATGACTACTATACGCAACATATGTATTTAGATCCAACAGAAACCAAGACGTTCGTTTAGGAATTTTAAGTAAAACGTGTTAATCTAGTTACTTCGAGAGTATTTATGACATAGGAAGAAATATGACTACCTAACACTGCAACATATAAAATACTTACACCTACAAAGAGTTACACTTTTACTTATACGTATAATGAAGAAATCGCAACTTTCAAAGTCACTCTATTCTTTAAGCAATTTTCCTGTTTAAGTAACAGTAGTTTTCAAGTAAATGTCATAGCGTGGCATATGCCTATGTATTCCCTCGTCATAAAAAATCATCTCGTGAAAGCAAAAAAAAAACGTTTACTATCCTTCTTGTCTTTTGCCCACAAGAGTTCAAAGTAAATAGAAAACAAATTGTGACTAAGATTGTGATTCGGACATTTGGAAAGTTGGTCAACTGTTACTATTAAAATCAAGTAAAAGCAGTTTTCTCACATTCGCAGTATATGGTGAGGGACGTCATGGATCAAAGAAATGCCCGTGTGAATAATGTTTGCATTAAGAAAACAAACATTGTCAGTAATCATAGCCATTGCCAACACGAACCACGAAGTGTAAACAATTAACAACAGCGTTCAGTCTTTTATATTAAAACAAAGCTATTGCTACGGTTGCTCGGAACAACGATCGTAGCGCTGCGTCGGCGAGAAACACAAACGGAATTGACGTTGTAAATATTCTATGTTTAAATCTCTAGGGTCTAGTATTTTTCTATAACGCGATATAATTACGTTGGAGACTGTACTTGAAACCAAACTTACTAATGAGACTGATTACTGCACTACGACTTAAAATAACTGAACACGATTTCTGTACTGTATTCTAAGAGTTAGGGCTCTCAAGGGTTATCTCCACATCATTAAAATTCAATGACGTTTATCCTGTCTTTTCAAAAAATCCTATCAGAGAAATATATTACTAAAGTTTGGCGTTGGCACAAAAAACTATCTGGTGATGATAGATGTGGTAAGAAAATTTGATTTCTAACATTATTTTATAGAAGCAGTTAATATCTGAAGAACCCTACTTCTTACGCACACTGATCTAACAAAATAAACTACATAATGACCGCTTGCTCAACCATTTATGGACATAAAATTTGTGTTGATAGTTACTTCATTTTTATTGTAGCTTTTAGCGTCTTGTTTTATTCACATATATTTGTATTT